>SJYQ01035776.1:0-12137 GCA_006410935.1 Redunca redunca
CATCCCTGGGATTCTCCAGGCAAGAACACTGGAGTGGGTTGCCATTTCCTTCTCCAGTGCACGAAAGTGAAGTTGCTCAGTCGTGTCCGAATGCTCTAGTGGTCAGTAATTCATAATTACCACTATCAACACTTCATTTTTCAAACTTTATTGCCAGGACTAATTTAGAAATGTATTCCCTTTCCAAATCTTCAAATTAACATTACTTTAGAATATTACACTGTGCTGATTCAGGGCTTTAAGCACATACACTAGAATTCAAATTCAAGAACCTGAGAAATTTATAGAACAGTTAGAAATTTAGTAACTTACTTTAGAAACTGTGGTTGAGTCAACTTGGAATATGAATTGAAGAACATAATTTTGCTAAGAATCAACTTGTTATTTAATATTTAGTTCTGTCTATTCATTACTTGTGTATAGTTTCGATTTTAGCATCTTAGAATGTAAAAAGTTGCTCAGCCTATTTATAATCATTAGGTAGACTTCCAACAGAACACCCCAAAGTAACCTCTTAAAGGTTATCAATAATCAGTATTAGGAATTAAATTATATAGAGAATCATTTTTGAAATCTTAGTAAATATCCTCATGTAAATGACAAGTACAATATATTGTTTGTAGGTTAACACTTAAAACTTTATATAATGTATGCAAATATGTCTTTGTTATATGTAGAATTAAAATACTTTTTTCTCTTGACAGGAAATGCACAATTTTGAGGATGAGTTAACATGTCCCATTTGTTACAGTATTTTTGAAGATCCTCGTGTACTACCATGCTCTCATACATTTTGTAGAAATTGTTTGGAAAATGTGCTACAGGCAACTGGTAACTTTTATATATGGAGACCTTTACGCATTCCACTCAAGTGCCCTAACTGCAGAAGTATTATTGAAATTGCTCCAAGTGGTATTGAATCTTTACCTGTTAATTTTGCATTAAGGGCTATTATTGAAAAGTACCAGCAAGAAGACCATCCAGATATCATCACCTGTCCTGAGCATTACAGGCAGCCCTTAAATGTTTACTGTCTCCTGGATAAAAAATTGGTTTGTGGTCATTGCCTTACCATAGGTCAGCATCACGGTCATCCTATAGACGACCTTCAGAGTGCCTATATGAAAGAAAAGGACACACCTCAAAAACTGCTTGAACAGTTAACTGACACACACTGGACAGATCTTACTTGTCTTATTGAAAAGCTAGAAGAACAAAAATCTCATTCAGAGAAAATGGTCCAAGGTGATAAGGAAGTTGTTCTCCAGTATTTTAAGGAGCTTAGTGATACATTAGAACAGAAAAAAAAATTTTTCCTAACAGCTCTTTGTGATGTTGGTAATCTGATTAATCAAGAATATACTCCACAAATTGAAAGAATGAAAGAAATAAGAGAGCAGCAGCTTGAATTAGTGACACTGACAACATCTTTACAAGAAGAGGCTCCACTTAAATTTCTTGAAAAAGTTGACGATGTCCGCCAACGTGTGCAGATCTTGAAACAAAGACCGCTTCCTAAGGTCCAACCTGTTGAAATTTATCCTCGAGTAAGCCAAATATTGAAAGAAGATTGGAGCAGAACAGAAATTGGACAAATTAAGAAACTTCTCATTCCTGAAATGAAGATCTCTTCAAAAAGGATTCCCTGTGCCTGGCCTGATAAAGAGGAAAAAGTTGAATTTTTTAAGATTCTAAACATTGTTACAGTTACACTAATTTCAGTGATACTGATGCTGATCCTCTTTTTTAACCAACACATAATAACCTTTTTGAATGAAATCACTTCAATATGTTTTTCTGAAGTCTCTCTCTCTGTTTACCAAAGTTTATCTAAGAATGTGTACAATTTAAAGAATATACTATGTCACACTGTGTATTTACTGAAGGAATTCATGTGGAAAATGGTTTCTCACTGAACATTCTAATCTGGATTATTTAAGGCTTAGTCTGTACAGCAGAGGCTAATGCCATCGCTAAGTAGAGGAATATAGGGGTAACTTGGATAAATAAAATAGGCTAAAGATTGTTAGAATTGCAACAGAATAATCCCTCTTATGCTTCTGTTGAATACAAAATGTGTCATCAGAAGTTAGAAATGAGACAATGTCTGGTTTTCTGAAAACCAGAACAAACTCTAGTGAGAACTTAAGTATTAATACATTATCCCATTTTTATTGGTTTGTAAGGTTGACTATTTTAACATTCTTATACCAGTAGTGTTTTAGCATTATATACTGCAGTGGTTGGCTTTGCAGTTCTTTGTGTATACAGTTTTTGATTAAAAGATGTCAAAATCCTGGAAGATATACTTTTGAATGGGCAAATAAATAAAGATGGTGAGAAGAGGTTTTATATTCAAGTAGTCAAAGTGATAGGGGATTGCTGATGTTAGATATGTTTGATCAAATGTACCTGATCCACACATTAGCGTTTTAGATTTAAGAGCCTACAGTTTCTATAACATTCATTCCTAATAAAACTTTTGCTTAAGTGTTATTAGGGACAAAACAGTAACATTTCCTAGCACTTACTGTCCTGATTCATGTAAATTTATTTTAGGATTGTATTGATATTTGACTTTTGTGTAGTCTTTGTCTTGTTAGTCAAATCAGCTCTTGGGAAATGTTGATATGTCCCACCCTCATTATGTTTGGATGGCATCATGTTAACTATGTCTTTAAAATTGTCTTAAATTTTCCAAGTCTTTTATGCTAATGCCAGTTCAGTTCAGTTGCTCAGTTGTGTCCGACTCTGTGACCCCATGAACTGCAGCACACCAGGCCTCTCTGTCCATCATCAACTCCCGGAGTCCACCCAAACCCATGTCCATTGAGTTGGTGATGCCATCCAACCATCTCATCCTCTGTTGTCCCCTTCTCCTCCTGCCCCCTAATCTTTCCCAGCATCAGGGTCTTTTCAAATGAGTCAGCTCTTCGCATCAGGTGGCCAAAGTACTGGAGTTTCAGCTTCAACATCAGTCCTTCCAATGAACACTTAGGACTGATTTCCTTTAGGATGGACTGGTAGGATCTCCTTGCAGTCCAAGGGACTCTCAAGAGTCTTCTCCAACACCACTTCAAAAACATCAATTCTTAAGCGCTCAGCTTTTTTTACAGTCCAACTCTCACATCCATACATGACGCTAATGCCAAAGCACCAATAATTTGATGTTATTTTCTTGAATTGTAAGGGGAGTCTGCCTAGCTACCTAAGTCAAATCCCTTTGACGTAGTTCCCTTTTTGTTAGCAAAGACTGAATCGTGGTGCTGGTAGGACTTATTGACACTTTTGTCCATGCAACCCTAAGTACAAGCTCACTTCCCAAAATTCTAAGTAGATAGCATGTTTAGGAGCTGAATGCTCATGGTCCTAGAGGTGGCTGTAATCAGGGCACCAGTTCCAGAATACTCCTAAGACCTTATCGACTGGGAAAAAGTCTAAAGATGGCTGGCTGTACTCAGTTCATGATCACAGTATCAGAAAAACTAAATGTTGTGTGGGCAAAGAACATTTGGAGGTAGAAGATGTGTATACAGCTACATACCAACTTAAGCCTGGAGTTGCACTGACTTGATTAAAGTTATAACAAAAATGCCACATGTTTTGGAGTGCATATAGTCTCATATTTCTGAAACAAGTATACATCCTTGCTTTTTTGTATGTTAGCAAACAGACACAAAATTGCTAAAGCCATATATTTAGTATGAGAGACCCATATATATATATATATATATTTTAAGAGTTCACCTGTTGTGTTACCCTTAAAGAATTTAAACCAAGATTTTTACTAGGGTTTCTAACATGTCTGAATCACAGCTAAAAATGGAAACACTTTAGGTTTGACATTCACTTTTTTTAATAACTTGCCAGTTTTTAGTAAACAATACTTTTAGATAAATTCTATGTAGTCTGCATGAATAATCAAATATACAAATAACTCATACATGCTCTTCCCTTTTGTATTTTTGAGGATGAGACTGTAAAATTTGAAGTATATAATCTTGAATCATTTCTAAGTTTTTATGTATAACAAAGGTTTACACTGTAATAAACTCATTTGGATCTTTGCATTGAGTGGTTAATAAGGTGCTGAAACTCAGGAGTGGTTGCTTTGGAATTTTCATATGGGCTATGAGCATTATCTATTTTAACTTTTTAAAAGCACTACACTTTACTATTCTATATCTATTGGTTATAAAAATATAAAATTCATCTCTGTTCTCAACAATGAAAAGACCTTGATTATACTGATACTTTTTTCTAGTTACCTTTCCCTTGTATAATCTTGACTTTATATACAAATGACCATACTTGGATTTTAGATCTTACTTTATTTAAGTCCATGCTAATGTATTTACATCTTATTATGATACAGACTCTTTGTTGGGTTTTAGTACCTAAACAATGCACTATGAATAATAAGGTAGTTTTAAATTTTAATTCTTCAGGCTCTCTATCTAGAAACTGAATAGCTTAGACCAGGCTTCTGATTCAATACCAGGGTTTTTTCTGAAAATGAAGTGGTTGCCAGCTTATTTCTAGTAGTATATTCTTGAGTTAATGCAGTGTAACATAACAACAAGAAAGCCTTTGACAACTTGATGGACAAACAGTACTGCATGCTAATTTCCATTTATACTAAAGAAATTAACCCCTATACACTTAAATCATTCTTTTTCTAAAACAACTATAATGGGTCTATATACCCACCCAAGTTATTCAGACATTTGCTGGCCCTTTCACAAGTGTTTTAAACAGTCAAGCACATTGAGTTTAAGAATGTATAATATTCAAATTCTCATTCTTGCAATTCAGAATCACTGGTTTAACATGATTTAGTTTACAACTGTACTGTTCATCAAAGGAATACACTTTTAACTGCATAAGGGGAAGTTATCTGATGGTAAAAGCATCTTATTTTCTCCATAGTTGCCACTTACAAAATTGGTCAGATTCTTACAATCTCCTAGATACAGGCACAGAGAGTATTTTATTAAACTTGTAACATCTCTTAATTAACAGCATAAGATAGAAANCTATATGATACAATTTAAGAATAGGTATTTTACATAATTTATAAACCTTTACAAATAGAAAGTAAATACAATATGTTGAATCTATGGTAAGATTTGAAAAATCTTCAGATTAATAAGCAAGTTTAGCAAAGTCCTTTAGATGCAATTTCTTTTGGGTTTACTGCAACACTTTTTGTTATATTGTATGTCTTGTAAATTCCAATAAGTCTATCTGAAATCTCAAACATATTATTTCGAAGAGAAATTATTATGAACTGGGCATTTTTTGTTTGTTCCTAAAGAGAAAAAACAGAATAAATTAGAAAAATTATACATAGATATGTAAATGTATAAATAATAATAAAGATCTAACTTTACTTCCCTAAAATATTTCTTGGGCAATAAATTGAACATGACATTGCTAATTAATGTAAACAAGAATGACAACATGGATAATTCATGATAGTATTTGGTTTAGAGAAGAACTCGGGTATTTGGAAGGATAGTTGCCTAGTAGAAGTCTTCTAGTAGAAAAAGATCTACCCGTGTTTCTGCTACTAATTTACATTTATATTTAACTTTTCCAAAATGAAACTATTTTGCTCAAATAAAGTGGTCTTCCGTTAATACCATGGGAATAGAGAATGGCAGAAGCTCGAAAGAAGCTAAAGAATTCCATGTGTAATGTTTAGGGAACATATAATTTTCACAATGAAAAGCTCTAAATGATTACTTACATATATGTAAAATGCAACAATAGATACATTTTTGAAGTCAAGGGCTGCATCAATCTCATCCATGAAGTACAGGGGAGTGGGTTTATAGTGATGAAGAGCAAACACTAAAGCCAGTGAACTAAGTGTTTTCTCTCCTCCTGAAAGGTTGAAGATCTTCTTCCAACTTTTTTTAGGTGGTCGAACACTGAAATAATTAAGAAAATCTCATTACTTAAATTACTTGCAAAGCTAAATTAAGACTCCATGATTTGTTTCCTACAATTGGATTCTACCACCTTCCTTGGAAATACCTAACTTGCTTTTTCATTAATATAAATTCTTGGTGGGTTATTTTATAAAAATATTATTGGTGGATGAACACATAAGAAGAACACCTAACAAAAATTTAAGATTTAAACAGTAGATCAATAAGTAATTCTTGCTATTCTTCCTGTTTCCATGAATACTGGAGTGGGTAGCCTATCCCTTGTCCAGGGGAACTTGCGGACCAAAGAGTTGAACCAGGGTCTCCTGCATTGCAGGTGGATTCTTTACCAGCTGAGCTACATAAGGAAGCCTATAGGCAAACTAGTATTTGTCAAATAAAATACACTGTAGACTTAACTGTCACATCCCACCCCTAAAGAATACTGAGTTTGGAGAATATGTACAGAGATGTTAACAGAAAAATCCAAAACTTGGTATATGGCATCATTACAAACCTGAATGTGATTCCTTCAGAGAAAGGATCCATGCTGTCTACAAGGTCCAGCTCAGCATCACCTCCCAAAGTAAGCATTTGGTAATTTTCCTTTAATTTATTTGTTATTATATAAAAACCTGCCATGAATTCATTAAGTCTTTGTTTTCGAAGATCTTCATATGCCTGTCTAAAATTATCTCTTTCATTAGTAATTTTGTCCAATTCTGCCACCCGTTGTAAATATAATTCTTCCTATGAAAAGAACACGAGAAAAACGTTATTTGACATGAGAATTAAAACTGCTAATTATATAAAATAAAGGCTTAACAATTTAGGGTAAGGACTAAAGAGACTTTCTGACCATTACACAAGTTGTTTACTTGTACCTTCTTTTTATAATCTGCAATGGCGCCAAGATTTGGTTTCATTTCATGACACTGGGCTTCCAAAACTGCGATTTGATTTGTTATAGAATCTGGGTTCTTGATTGCTTCAAGCTCTTCTGGGCTTAGAACTGGAATCTTTTCAACGTGATTATCTTCTATTGGATGCAGTGATATTTTTGAAATCTATAAAGTTAGATGAATATTAGCCAACACAGTGTTACTTACAATTCATTGTTTCAAAAAAACCTCCCAGGGACTTCACTGGTGGTCCAGCGGTTAAGAGGCTGCCTTGCACTGGTTGGGAAATTAGGATTCCACATGCTACAGAGCAACTAAGCTCAGGTACTACAGCTAGAGAGTTCACGCACTGCGATAAAAGATCCCGCACGTGGCAACCAAGACCTGACAGCCAAATATATTAAAAAAGCAAGAAACTCACAAATTTAAAACAAATCACCTATCAGAATGACATATAATAAGTGGTGACTCATTTGTGTATCAACTATTTTACAAAGGGCTTGAGTGCCCAAGTGTTCATGTTCAATCTCTAAATCAGCCCTGGGATGAAAATGTTGATTAATTCTAACCATTACCCTTATTTTTCTGTATATAATAACTCCTATATACTGTTCATTTTGTCCCCTATAAACCTGAGAAGTGATTATATAGCCTGAAATTAAGAATTACAACATACTTCAAAAACACAAACGCCAACTTTTTTCATAAAGGGTATTTTAAATTTACACTTAACTAACAATTCTCACCTCTCTTTGCCAATATTTTATTTTAGAATTATGTTCACCAATGTGACCATCTATTTGTTCAAGTTTCAACTTAATACTAAGTGCATCTTTTTGGAGAGCATGTTCATTTTCCTGAATTACTTTTAGTTCTTGAAGTAGGTGTCGATGTTCTTTCTGGATTTCTGGTAAGGATGCCTAAGAAACAAAAAGAGCTGCTATAGGTATGATCTCAGAACAGGGATTTTCACATTACAAAGATGAAGTTAGCACTCTCACCTCATGCCTCTTTCACTTTAAAGAAAATGTTTTTATTTACAGAAAAGTTAAAATACTCATTTTTTATTACACAGATGAAAGTTAATATAGTTATAAGTGTAACCTACTGAATGCTTACTACACAAGGTACTGACGTCATCCATACTTCTCTGCTGCTCCAAATAGCGCCCTCTCCCCTCTCCACATCTTACCTCTGCATCATTTGTATTCTTTACAACCTCTGCTGCTTTGTCTTCAAGACTTTTTAGCTCTGTTGTTAAGTCATCTACTTCTTTCTCAGTATCTTTTATTTCTTTCTCTGTACGTAAGACACTGTCTTGTGCTTTTTTAAGATTTCTAAACAAGCAAAATCTTATATTAAGAACTTTTCATGACATTAATGTGACACTTTTCTATCATAGATTTAAAAACTTATGTTTTACTACAAATCAATTGGTTTTTATATTTATACACACATTTGTGGGACGCTGTGTATTTTATTAAATTCTCAGTATAAACTGATGAAACTTCCTTATATAAAATTTCAGTTTCATTCAATCTTAAGACTATGAAGCAAAATTGTCTACTGTATTATTATAGTCTTGTCATTTTCTTATCGGATTGGAGGGTCTTAAATCTTTAATTCTTTAAACTATACCTTCAAGTAAATTACTTCCTAGTTCAAGTCAGGGAAAGTAAGTGCTTTGCGCAGAGTGAGGGGAGGAAATGGTACAAAGGACAAGGGGGATGACAATGACACACACACAATTTTTTCCCTGTGACTGATAACTGTGTTTAGGTAAAACACTGCTTATTAATTAGCAGCTTTGAACAAAGGACACTTCAATAACCGAATAACCAGATAATCACTATGCAACCAATTTGTAATTTTAAGACAAACAGCTGTTTACATTTCAACATTTTATATACACTTTGCTTTATTTTAGAATACTTTAATACTCTAAAATTTAAAACGACCTGTATTATGAATGTATTAAAAACTTTTTGGGACAATGGAATAATTAAAATTTTCAGTTATTAAAACAATTATGCTAACAGATCTCATCCTTCTTAATTCTAAGACCTAGATCTATTTAAATGAATCGCCATCTATTCCTCTAAACCAGAGAAATGAAACTCTAACTTCTATATCCTCACAACTGAGGAGTTACATAACCACATTTTGTTAAGCCATACCTGTTTTATCAGTTTTTAAAAACTAATCATACGACAATTTATTATTGGCATCCACCTATTAAAATCCTACTAGGTAACAATGTCAGATCTTAATAAGTAACAGGAAACATTTATTAGACATTAAATTTAAATATTAATCCCATTTTCAGTGTGATGTAGGGAAGAGAAAGGCAGGGTAGTATGCAAACTCTACCTGTCAGCAGTCTTGATTGCCACTTGTGCTTTAGTAATAGCAGAAGCACATTCATCTAATTGCGTGTTTATTTGATCAAGTTTGTCTTGTTGGGCCTTTAGTTTATGGTTATTGATTTCTACGATGATATTGTGCAACCTTTTAACCTCAGCTTCCAATTTACCAGCTCTCTCAGCCACACTGTTATACTCTGGGGAATTAAAAAAAAGTAAAGTTAATTTGTGTTTCTACACTAATAAGCATCGTTTGTTAGATGCATTCAATAAATCTCTCCAGTCAATACAACTTAACCTGATACATGCAAAAGAAACTTTTAAACATCTGAGGAAAAGGGACTCAAAACCAAAGCAAAACCCCAAACACAAAACCAAAATGTCCTTTATCAAAACAGTGTTACAACAACATATAGTTAAATTCTCTGGCTCAGCTGTGAACATAACCCATTATTTCTTGATGGCTTCATACTGTGAAGCTCTTTTCAGAAGTTTATAGGGTACTTGTTTGTTTCATAGTGATCTTTTACCCTTAGACTCTGTACTCAACTATAGACTGGGGGTGAAGAAGTTGTGGTTATTTAATTCTGCTAACCTCGAATTCTCTTCCCTATAACAAAGTGGGGGAGATAGAATAAAGTGGCACTTTTCTCTGTGGCACAGAAGGCTCCTAAGTTACACTTTCTAGATTCCCTTGTACCTAGTGTTCAGACATAAATTTAAGTCCATTCAATCAAAAAAAAGCATACAATTTGGATGGCAAAAGTGATGAACTGAGCATGTTTCTGTTGGACGTCATGGAAGAGTTTTCTTGGTGGTAGTAGAGGCTCTGATGTCCTGTTAAAAGTTTTGTGAAAACTGACAGGCAATGGCATTAACTTTGATGGGGTGGATTATGATAGGTACAATGTGCTTCTGTTGTTGGCAGTTAATAGTATCATCTTCTAATTTGATACATGGCTTTTCAATTGTAGATGAGGCAGTATAGTTTCTTTTCATGGTTCTTCAGAGTAGCTCTGGAAATTATTCTTAGTGTTTAGCCTAGAATTTAAGGTATCACAATGATCCTATAAACAATCTTTTTCTCTCTCAAATACACAGTCTCACACCAAAAATCATATTTATACTAGCCAGAGTGGATTCTGTTCTCCATATTTGAACCCTAATCATTATATGATGTAGGAAAGATGAAAGGTGGCAAAAAGGTAGGGGGTTCAAGTTATCGATACCTATGTCTAGAAAGGAAGCAGAAACAGTGCCAACTTATGGAAAGAAACTCAAAGCTTCTGTGGGAGGTATGTAGCATTTAGCATAGAAGAAAGCAGGTAGGATTTGCTGAGAGAAAAAGGAAATACTTAACTGTTGTTTCCTCTTGACTTGTCTATTCTTCTCTGCAAGAGGGAATTTCAGTATTCTCCAAATTTTACAACTATCTTTTTGTTCCACATTTATCAGAAAATTCTTTAGTCTGATTTTAAAAGCCCATCTAGTGAGTTTAATTACAATGTCTATTTTTTGTATTTCTGAGATCACCACTTGATTAAAAAAAAAAAAAAAAAAAAGGCAAACCAAAACCCTGCCCCTTTTAGTCTTCTANCCCCCCCCTCCCTTAAGGATACCAAGATACTATATTTATTGAAGGAATTGTTTTGCTCAGTGGCGAGTCTGTGTGCTTAGCTCCCTTGTGAGGTAGAGTACCAGCTGCTGTGGGGTCATGGCATCATGACTTATACTGGGATGGGCCAAGTATGCAACTGGAAAGGGTTCCACTCTTCAGAAGATCATTTTCCTTATATTCAAGTACCTAACATGAGAAACGCTGGATTGGAAGAAACACAAGCTGGAATCAACACTGCAGAGAGAAATATCAATAACCTCAGATAGGCAGATGACACAACCCTTATGGCAGAAAGTGAAGAGGAACTAAAAAGCCTCTTGATGAAAGTGAAAGAGGAGAGTGAAAAAGTTGGCTTAAAGCTCAACATTCAGAAAACTAAGATCATGGCATCCGGTCCCATCACTTTATGTGAAATAGATGGGGAAACAGTGGAAACAGTGTCAGACTTTATTTTGGGGGGCTCCAAAATCACTGCAGATGGTGATTGCAGCCATGAAATTAAAAGACGCTTACTCCTTGGAAGGAAAGTTATGACCAACCTAGATAGTATATTCAAAAGCAGAGACATTACTTTCCCAACAAAGTTCTGTCTAGTCAAGGCTATGGTTTTTCTAGTGGTCACGTATGGATGTGAGAGTTGGACTGTGAAAAAAGCTGAGCGCCGAAGAATCATGCGTTTGAACTGTGGTGTTGGAGAAGACTCGAGAGTCCCTTGGACTGCAAGGAGATCCAACCAGTCCATTCTGAAGGAGATCAGCCCTGGGATTTCTTTGGAAGGAATGATGCTGAAGCTGAAACTCCAGTACTTTGGCCACCTCATGCAAAGAGCTGACTCACTGGAAAAGACTCTGATGCTGGGAGGGATTGGGGTCAGGAGGAGAAGGGGACAACAGAGGATGAGATGGCTGGATGGCATCACGGACTTGATGGACGTGAGTCTGAGTGAACTCCGGGAGATGGTGACGAACAGGGAGGCCTGGCATGCTGTGATTCATGGGGTCGCAAAGAGTCGGACACGACTGAACTGAACTGAACATGCATTAAATTCCCCCATTTATAGTAGCATGTCTGTTAGAAATAGGGGAAACGGACATCATGTAATTTATAATTTCAACGTCACCATTTCATATCACCTTGCTCCTTTTATTCTCCACACATTTGCCAGATTTTTAAAATCTACATTAATGTAAAATGAAATATTTAATCTTAAAGATATGCTTGCATAAATGGGCTTCCATATCAGACACTGAGAGTCTACTAATAATAACCAGTACTTCCATGAGAGGATATATATATATATATATATATATATATATAT
>SJYQ01035776.1:16467-33431 GCA_006410935.1 Redunca redunca
TAAACATAAGGATATATACACAAAGTTCTTAGTATCTATACAATATTACTTAATTGTTATTTAAGAAAAGGATATTGTAAAATTCTCTCTATTCACAGATGATCTGATCTTATATATATTAAAATTCTGAGGAATCCTCACATGAAAGAACTATTAAAACTAACATGAATTCAACAAAGCTGCAGAACATAAGATCAATATGTAGAAACTGTTATTTCTATACACTAGCAATAAATAATCTGAAAATGAGATTAAGAAAATCCCATTTATATTAAAAAAAGATATTAAAGAACAAAATTAAAGGATTCCTAATTTTAAAGCTTACTACTAATCTACAATGATCAAGACAGTGCAATATCAATGGAAAGTCAGACATATAAATAAGAGGCCAGAAATAAACTCGTACATTTATGATTGGTTGATTTTTGAGAAGCATGCCAAGAAAATTCAATGGGGAAAGAATACAAAAGGTGTCAGAACAACCCAGTACCAAAAAGAGTAGCTGGACCCCCCCACTTTATAAAATTAACAAGGATTAAAAAACTAAATGTAAAACCTAAAGCTGTAAAGCTCATAAAACAGAGAAGGTAAATCACCCTGCCATTAGGATTACATGGTAGCTTCTTAGATATGACACCCAGAACACAAGCAACCAAAAGTAAATAGACTAGACTGCTATCTAAAATTTGTGCTTCAGAGGATGCATCACAAGAACATGAAAAGATGGTTCATAAAATGGGAGAAAACATCCAAATTATGTATAAGAGACTTATATCCAAAATATATAAAGAACTCTTACAACAGCAAGACAAACCGATTAACGAGAAGCAAAGAATCTGAACAGAAGATAAAGAAATGGCCAATAAATAAGCACATGAAAAGCTGGTGTACAAAAACCTGTGTACATGAATGTTCATGGCAGTATTAACCATAAAAAGCCTAAACATGGAAACAACACAAATGTCCACCAATTGATGAATGGATAAACAAAATATGCTACAGAACATAATGGAGAAGGGAAGAGCATTTAGCAATAAAAAGGACTGAAGTGCTTATGATGCAACATGAACCTTTTTTAAAAAAGAGCAGACAGGGAACTAGATCTTAGTTCCTGTAAAAGGGATCAAATCTCTGCCACCTGCAGTGGAAGCACAGAGTCTTAACTGCTGAACCACCAGCTAAGTTCCATCATGGATGAACTTTGAACACGAAGTTAAAGAAGCCATAAACAAAAGGCTACATGTTATTTCATTTATACACAATGTCCAGAATACATAAATCCAGAGACAAAAAGTCAAAGGTTGTGGCACGGGTGGGGTGGGTGGGAGAACAAGGGTAGTGATTGCTCATGTGTATGGGGTTCCTTTCTTGGGGGTAATGAATATTCTGGAATTAGATAGTGGTCATGGTTGACAATCAATTCTGTGAATGTATAACTATGTATTTTAAAATAATGAATTTTATGATTGTCAATTATATATAAGTATTTTTATATTTTTTAAAAAAGTAGTTATTGAAGATGGAAGTTAGCAATGCTAACTACCAGTCACTCCAACATAGGAATGCATATTATTTTAGGGGAAGCAGTATAAGGTGTTTTTTTTTTTTCCGACAACAATGTAACCCCTAGAGCCTAATATAATCCTCAAAATCAATTANATAAGGTGGTTTTTTTTTTTCCGACAACAATGTAACCCCTAGAGCCTAATATAATCCTCAAAATCAATTAGGTGGTTCACTGAAGTAACTATGAAGAAAAAGCTAGGATTCAAAATCAATCAATACCTGGCACTTAAAAACTAAAATATAGGTAGATTATAAATACCCACCTTATCCAAACCTATGAAGGTTGCAACTCCAATATTTTGTCTTTTAAGGAAGTTTACACATTCTTGGGCTGTATCAATAGAATCAACAACAATGTAGTCTAATGCATGACAACAAGATGAAATAGCAACATCATATTTTTCATCAATTGTTCCTAAGTCCCCCTAATAAATGAGAGGAATGAAAAAAAATCAATGCACAATCAGCAGGGAATTAAGCACAGGATCATTTCATTACTATTTCATACAGATTTTTCAAGTTTCATTTAATTGAAGAACTATACCTACATAGTTTACAAAAGTACAAAAATGGTACACAATGAAAAATTTAAGCGTCCCTCACATTCGATCTTTCTCTTCTGCAGAGGCAATCACTACTAGAGCTTTTATCCACCTTAAAAAAAAAAACTTATGGATAGACAGAGTCTGAAATTTTAATGAGCACAAAAAGAACAGAACTGTTTTCACTGCATGTAAGTGAAAATGTATAATGTGAAGATTTGAAACCTAAAATTATTATAAGCAAAATAACTTATAGAATAATAAAACTCTGAATTATCGAAAACCATCTAAGTAAATCTGTTTGTCTATTATAACTTAGCTATCAAGTAACATTAACTAACTAGTTTCATTTTTCCTTGAGCAAAGGAATATGATCAAATTGTGTATCTTCAAAAAACTAAGGCAGAAGTCCTTGACATGCAGACATGGAAGCAACTATGCTGGGTAATTTTCATCTGCCCTCTTAATCACCCTCTTCTGCTTCCTTCTCTGGGAAGGCTGATTCAGGGAGTGCATTAATTGGTTCTTCTGGCTCTCCAGCTTAAGTAAAAGTGAGGCACCAGCCAGAAATGGTAGAATAGATGAATGGGGTATCTATTTTCCTCACTTCCTTCCAGCTACCTCTAGACATGGCCAAATTCCCTTCTTCAGGTTCAGGAGCTCAGGCTTCAGGCACCCACTATCCCTAGCCTTGGGTTTTGACATCATCCTTTGTGATTTTCCTAAACTCTAGTTACAACCCTCAGTATGATGGTATAAAGCTCAAAATATAATTTATCAAATTCTTATTTTTTTTAAAGAAAAAAGTAGTTAAGTTTATCAGTAGAATTAGATCATTTTCTTAAAGTGACTATAATTATCCCAAACTGTTTTTAATGGGCTTCCCTTATGGCTCAGGAGTAAAGAATCCGCCAGCAGTGCAGGAGACCTGGATTCGACCCCTGGGTTGGGAAGATCCCCTGGAGAAGGGAAAGGCTACCACTCCAGTATTCTGGCCTGGAGAAGTCCATGGACTGTACAGTCCATGGGGCTGCAGAGAGTCAGACACAACTGAGTGACTTGTACTTGCACTTCCTCAACTTTTAGTGTGAAAGGATCCATACCACAAAGAATTTTACCATGTCTGAGTGTAAGAGTAAAATGCTTAAAAAACACTTAATATACAGTTATTTAAGTTAAGAAAACTACAATGTCTGAGAAAAAGTTATTTATAAATAAATTTACTTTACCAGTCGTCCATAGATTCCTGGAATTCTGCCAGATTTTTTTTCTTGAATTATTGCATCAAGGACTTTTCCCCTACTTCGATTCATTGCTAAGGAACTCTTTGCTTCTTCAACTTTTTGGAAAAGATCACGAACCAAACTTTTGAAATTTATTTCTTCTTGTGTAAGTTTTTGAAGTTCTTTTTCTTTCTAAAGGTGAAAGTAAAGAAAATGAATCCCCAAAGCAGACACCTTTATTACAACATAAGGCCAATAATGAAACAGCTGAACCAGAACTCTGCCATCACATTGTAACTGCTTGCTGCTTTGATTTTGAAAAATATGGATGGGTTTTCTATTCTAAAAGGGGCATAAATTATTTGGGTCAATAAGGTGAACGATCTCAATATAGTCCTAGGAGCAGTGGTGCACTGATTGATAGAACGAGTAGAGCTAGGGTTGTGGAAATCCCACTTTCATACCATATAATTATGCATAGTAGTAGTAGTTTACTTGCTAAGTTGTGTCCGACTCTTGCGACCTCATGGACTGTAGCCTGCCGGGCTCTTCTGTCCATGGGATTCTCCAGGCAAGAATACTGGAGTGGATTGCCACTTCCTTCTCCAGGTAATTATGCATAAATGTTTCCTAATTCTTATATTCTTACACTAGTCAAAAATAGATCTCAATATAGGACTCTAGATATGGGTGACTGGGTATGGCTA
Organism: Redunca redunca; assembly: GCA_006410935.1. Classification (NCBI taxonomy): domain Eukaryota; kingdom Metazoa; phylum Chordata; class Mammalia; order Artiodactyla; family Bovidae; genus Redunca; species Redunca redunca. Next base: position 20,506 of record SJYQ01035776.1, read on the forward strand.
TGATTAGAAAGTGGTTTGCTTTCTAATAGATAATAAACTATATAATAGATTTAATATATATTACATTAAATTATATAGTGTTATATAGCAGAATTCATTATTCTAATTAAACCAAGGAAAACAAAAGCACAGCTCTGAATTGAAGGGAAACATGATAAGTGAACAGTACTATTTCTATACAAAAATGTCAGGCTGCCAACAAAAGAGAAACCTCACACATGTACACAAAAATCCTAACTCTCAGTTCTCAGTCTACCTATTTAGAGCAGCCATTTTTCCAACTGACATTCTCTTTCATTTCTTGGTTTTAAATTATTACCGCTATTACCAGTCATACTGGTTTCAACAAGCTATAAATACAATTTACCCAAAAATTCACTGAATCACCAAGAAGACAGAAGTCATAACTGAATATAACCTAAGTTTACATTTAAATTCTACATGGCCATAAAGTTTTCTCATGACCAATCAGTGTGCATTTACTAAAATGAAAAAGACTATTTTCAGTGTCATTTTGCTTCTAAGAGCATCTTCTATTGCAATTTGCCTAATGATGCTTTGGAAATTAAAGTTATGGAATTCCTTACTCAAGGAGAGAGGACTGATGAACTAAGATGTCTTGATTAGTTCAACAACTTGCAGTCCCAACAAAGAAAGTACATCCTCAAGTTCAAAAATAGAAAAATACACTAAAACAGTTGACTTGGAAATTTGTTCACACACACGCATTTATTTGACTTTCCTGTATCACCCGTAAGTTGTCTACATTTACATTTAGGGAAACAAAATCTTTCTTTTGTTTAAATTATTTCTATGGGAAATAATGATGGCGATAGCAATATTATTTGCTGTTTGACACTTGAGGGGAGAACACAGTTTCTTGACAGTCTCAATTTAATTTGTATCAGATAGAGTACTGAACTATTAACCTCATTCTTTTGGGAAAGATTACACTAAACAACAGCAACAAAATCTATGTATCAGTCACACCAGATGTTGAGATTTAAAAAAATATGTATGTAAATATGTATGAAAATAAATAAAACCAGGGTTATAAACAATGTTCATATGAAACACAGAAGCAAAGATTTACCTCCTTTAGCTCATGTTCAGTTTGAGGGAGTTTTGCCTCTATATCTCCAATTGCAGCTTTCCTTTCTTTGAGCGTCTCAGAAGCTGCCATTAGAGCTTCTTTGGCTTTACTTAATTGAGACACTGCAGTATTATGACGACTGAGATAGATATCAAGTTCTGATTGAGCTACATCCATCTTTGAACGTGCTTCATTTACTGATTTGCTGAAGTCCATAAGTTCTTTCTCTCGACTCTGTTAAAATATGACAGGCCCCACTTAATCTGAAATACGTGTTTTCAAACCTAAACCGAAGTGGAAACCATACATTTTAAATTTAACTTCATAGATTATATAAGCACAATATATAGAAATAACTCTCATAAGTGAATGGACTAACAGTTTTTGCCCAGTTGTGAATGTTTATGGTATATAAAGTCTTTCCCCAACTGATTTAGTAACAGCTTAATGAGGTTAACAGCTGCTGCTGCTAAGTTGCTTCAGTTGTGTCCGACTCCGTGTGACCCCATAGACGGCAGCCCGCCAGGCTCCTCCATCCCTGGGATTCTCCAGGCAAAAATACTGGAGAGGGTTGCCATTTCCTTCTATCTCAATTTAGAGGCTAAAATGTCAAAAAATCATGACCACCAACACACACACCCACACTGCTGTAGAATATATGTTCAAAGTACTATCCTGAATGTTTTGTATGTATTAATTCCTTAACCCAACATTCCTACAATCATCATTATGCCCATTTTGAGGAAACTGAGGTCAGAGTTTAAATAACTTGTTCAAAGTCATGCACTCACTCCTAAGTAGCAGAGCCTGTTTTTAGCTCCAAAGATACCTAGATATGAGTCCTGGCTTTGTCACTAACCTAGGATGCCAAGGTACATGGGATTACTTGACATACATGAGATGAGCAAATGTGAAAAACTGATCTTATTCTATTAGGAAAGTGACTGTATGATACTTAGCCACTTTATCACATAGGCATCCTACTTACAAACTCTTACAGATGATATTAGAACATGTCCATATTTTAAAACAGAATCAATTTATATTAGCCTGTTGAGAAACCCCGAAACACTTCACTGAGGTATAATTTACAAAGATCTTATATGTAACTGACTTAAGCAACCAAGAATGAACACAAGAGCCATAGCTTTAAAACTATTACACAAGAGCCACGAAAGTAAAGAAGGGAGATGTCAACCTATGGTTAGTGTGGTCCCAAGCATATACAGGTAGTAACCAATTAAATTACCAAGAAAATAATTTAAGAGAAGAAAAAACGTGATGATTAAACCAACATTAACAGAGAATAGCACATAAAGTGAAGTATCTGATATGCATTTTCTTCTACCACTTTAAGTTCTCATTCTCAGTTAACTTCTTTTTAAAATGAGAAAGCAGGAAACAAAAAAAGGAGAGTCTAGGTTGACTTTTTGGGGATGTTAGATAAAAGCCCAAACTTTTCATTCTAATAGTTCATTTTTTTACTATTACTATAAAAACAATCTTTAAGATATGAGAAAAAAAAGCCATCAAAATAAACACCAACTGATAAAGAAATCTTACTTCTTTTTCTTTTTGAAGGCCTTGTGTTTCCTGTTTAAGGCTATCCATAACTTCCTTTAATTTTTCTTCTTCTTTTTCTTTTTCTTTCTCAAGGGCATTGTTTTTAGTTGTTGTCTCCCTTATGATATTCTCACTCTTGGCAGGTATACTTTTAAATTCTTCAACCTAAGATTATAAAACAAATTAAAAAGTTACTAGGAGCATGTACCTTTAGGCCATCCAATACCATTAATATTTGACTTATTTAAAAGCATTTCTTAAGATCTTCTAGATCTTTGCAGTTTTCATTGTAATTAGGTTTGAACCAGCTAGCTTTAGCAAGTATACTTCCTTAACCATATGCCGTAATTTCTATATTCTCAGTCTAACTCATAGAATCAGGTAAAGATAATTCTATGAATTCTTGATTCCTTACAAAAGACAATTCTCCTTGGCTGGGCATTATATCTTTCTTCCTTATGCTCTAACTTTATGCTGTAATTAACCTTCCTCACCTACAAACATGGGCTGAGTACATGTAATTCCTTTAAGTACCCTTCATTGTACATTACAACTTACCACATATTACCTTTACACCCCCTAGTCTCTCTCAAATCCTAAGATCTTTCCCAACTTTACCCTTTCAGAGTCACCATGTGGGACTCATATTTTATTCCATTAATACCTTTCAGTAATAATCACTCTTTCACAGTTGGTGTCCAAAGGCTAATAACTGTACTTAAGTTACATTTGGCTTACTCTCCAATTTAGGGGTTACTATGACATCCATGGTATTTTGTTTAATCTGGTTATCTATAACGGGAGAAATTAAACACTTTCCAAAATGTTATCCCTCAAACACTGATTCATATAAGATGTGCTACTACTGTACACACAAAGTATTTTGTGAAGAAATGCATTTGCTTATAAGGTAAAGCAGAGCCTATAAGTACCATGTAAATATATGATACAAAACTTTTTTGAGGGGAGGGGCTTTCAGTGTTGCCTCTATTAACACCTGATTAAACTGTGAATGTATTTGAAATGCTCCAAATTAATTATTAGTCTGGGTCCCAGCAAATTAGGCATTCTGGTCTAAAGTTCATCATCTTTTAAAACTTCAAACTAGCTAATCGACCCCTTGCTATCAATTATGGCTTCCTCTTCCCTCCTTTCTAAAGGGAAACTCCTGCTGATATTCTTAACTTGATTTCTGTAAACAAAGGTACTACTTTTAAAAGTCTATGCTATGCAGCCAAAAACCTCTTTTTAAACCATATATTCTAGGAAGATTATTTTGTCACCAAAATAGAATTACTGATTTGGTAAACAATTCTCCAACAATGTATATCAGATACATAAGCTCTAAAACTCAAAGTCAATGGATGCAGGATTTCCACAGTTGAGGGGGAATTAGGTTCAGAGATAAATCCTGAAGCCCTTAACATTCAGAATTCCAATTCATTCTCTAAGGGGCAAGAACATTCATGAAAAATAATAAGAACTACATCTGACAAACATGAAATATTAAGCATTTCCCCCACATAACCTACCTTTTCTTTATCTTTTTGAAGTTGTTTCTCTAGTTTTTTGGCTTTACTTGTAGCATGTTTCAATTTTTCCCTAACTTGAACATCTTCCAAATCTAGTTTTGTAAATTTTTCTTTGTTCTCCTCAATAAATTTTGTAATTTTATTCAGCTTCCTAGCAAAGTAAGAAAATTATCAGTCACTATTTTGGATATTCAGATATTTTAAAGTGACTTTATATACCTTTCCCGAACCATCATGTAAGTGTACCAAGTTCTTATAAGGTAGGATCCTAATACTACCTGCTTCAAGCTAACCCTCCTCTCCATCCATATTTAAAGTTGTTGTTAAAATGTGTGGTTATGAGTTATTTTGTCCTTCAAAGCTAGATTGGAAATAGTGACTATGAAAAATTTGACCATTAAAAAAAAAAAACAGGCAAAACTCATTTTAAAGAATAAAAAAAAGAAAACTGAATAGGTAAGGGATACTGGTATCACTGAAGATTGCCATGAAAAAAGTAATGATACAACTTTAAGACAACTAACCTGTCAGGTTAAATACCTATTTTTGCAATGATGTTTTGTATTATTGGGTTCTGCCACTAGGGGGTAGCATCCTCCATTATTAAAGACCAGAGTTAGGCACTCAAACCTGTGATAAACTGGAAAGGCAGTTCAGTTTTTTGGTTGCAAAAAGAAACCATTTAAAATATTTTATATGATGGCAAGTATATTGCCTTCATATGCTGTATTAAGTTTATATACAGACACACACACGTAATAAAATAATCTACTTTTAGTACGGAAAAAGATTATTACTTCTCTATATCTTTTACAGCTTTATTCTTAGCTTTCATTTCATTTGACAGTATATTGCTCTTCTCATTAATTTCTTTGGTATCTTCATTAATTTTTTCCTTCTGAGTCTCCATTTCAGCAATTCGTTTCTGCAGATCATAACTAGAGAGGGAGAAAAAGCTATCAGAGATCCTAAAGCACCATTTTTAAAACTCTGAAACTATTTTAAGTAAAATCAGCTGTTTCTATATCTAGGTCTTTGGAAGGGGAAGGAAGAAACCAACCCAGGGTCAAAGCTAGCATTAGGAACAAAATAGGTTCCATATAAACACAATTAGATCTGCTATTAAATGAATTAAAAAGAATTTATAAGTAAAACTATTAAGTATTAAGCATAGTGATATTTGTGAACCCAACTTCAAGTAGGATAGTTAAAAATTAACTTCACTACTATGGCAAAAACGCTAATTTAATAAATTCATCACAACCACTTGCAGAAGTTTTTTTTTTTACTTCAGTCTTCACATTTCTCTAAGACAGAAAAAGAGAACAGATTAGATTTTAATGTCAGAAACTAATACAAAAGTTGATAAATTAAGGTACTTACATGTAATATTGACAAACGTGATTCTTTTTTCTAAATATTTCATTTTCCAAGGTAAGAAATTCAATGGCTATGTTTTTCTCTCCTTCTAAGGCATCCTTTTCCTTTTCTACCATTTTAACTCTGTTTAACTACAAAAGTTAAAAGGATAGAAATTGTTCATATTAAGTGCACTGAACAGTCTGAATTTAAAATATGCCAACATTAGATAAAAACAAACTACATTCATAAAACAATGTTTCTCTGAAATATTAATAAGGAAAACAAAACTTCGCTTAAACAATTATGATCTATCAAAACTTGAATTATCTGGCTTAGTAAAATATGTTAATCAATAAATGAAACATTCTGGTTTACAAAAGTCTATGGAAGATTCACCTTCTCTCCTCTGTGTTCATTTAATATTTCAACTCTCCGACACAAGACTTTAATAGGTTCATTTAGTCGTCCAGAACCAATTATATCTTCTAAATATTCAAGCATACCCTCATCGTGTTCAGTCTGGCCTTTTGGTTTCATCATAGCAATTTGTTCAACTTCACCCTTTAAAAAAAGTAATATTGCACACTCACTGTATATGTTTGGCTACATCAGCCTCAAGTAAGAACTAGAAACAAGTCAATTAACAAATCCAACATTAATTAGAACTAAATGATATAAATCAGTAGTATAGAGATTTAGTAAGATGCAAACAGGACTTCCCTGATGGATCAGTGGTAAAGAAGCCTCCTGCCAGAGGCTTGAGTTTGATCCCTGGTCTGGGAAGATCCCACATTTCTCGGAGCAACTAAGTCCGTGTGCTGCCAACTACTGAGCCTCTGCTCCAGAGACCAGCTTTGCAACGAGAGAAGTTACTGCAATGAGAAGCCTGCACAACACTAGAGTAGCTCCCATTCACTGCAACTAGAGAAAGCCTGTGCAAAGCAACAAAGACCCAGCACAGCCAAAAATAAATACATAAATAAAATTATATAAAAATCCAAGTAACGATGTTCTAACTTTCTAAACAAACAAGCCATTAAATGAAAAAGGAAATACTATTTTATCTCATGGTAGTAACAGGAAAAAGCCAACTGACTGCAAACTAAAGGTCTTGGTACATACAACACTGGAAAACTTTTGCTTGCAATTATAACAACTTTAAAACTATAGTTAAAACCTAAGATTAACATTATATATTTGCATTTATGCAGTTCAGTTACAAAGAGAAATGAAAAAAGTACAGTAACTATCAAGGCTGACTGAAAGGCAGCCATTTAGCTTGATGGGGAAGAAAATTTTGTCTGAATATGCTTAGGCAAAATGCTACTTTACTCCACACCAGTAGCCTGCCTGTACTCTTTATTACAACAGAAGAAAAGGGACAGACAAGTAGAAAACTAAAAACATACCCCTTTATTTCTACAAAACAGCACAAAATGTTATCCTGAAAAAAAATTTTTTTAAAAGGGGCATATATTCTGTCTCAATTTAAATATCTACAGTATTTATACATGAAACTTAAAAATCTGGGTTAAAACTTGCTAATGACAAAGCATCAATATATTACCAAAATCTTCAATATAATTATATACAGTAGAAAAAAACTAAAGATCAAACAAGAAAGGATAAAACAGCTCCTCAAAAAATCTACTTATTAGGGACTTTCCTGGTGGTCCAGTGGTTAGGGTTCCAAGTTTCCATTGCAGGGGGCACTAGTCTGATCTCCAGTTGGGGATCTAAGACCCCATAACGGTGGGGGGGAAATCTACTCATTAAAAATCAAAATTAAAAAATTTTTTATAGATGAACAGTTTTCTGTACTTTGACAACAGCATATGATTATAAAACACAAGGTGAAATGTTATCCTAAGAGCCTGTCATTGTTTAGATTTCTCTGTAACCTTGGGTATGTATAAATTAGATTTAGCTAAATATTAGTGTTTAAAACACGTAGACATTTATATAAAATATTTTTATACAAATATTTCAATTTATATAACTGAAATATCTGCTTTCAATTATCAGTTCTTTCAAAATATTTTAGGCAAGCTTTAGGTTTTATACAGAACTTAAGCCTAGAAGAGTATCTAAAGCTTTGGATCACAACAGGTGAGACTCTAGCCATTGTACAAGCCAAGACTTATTCAGTTGTTATCTAAACAAGGTTTATTAACAGCAACATTGCTGACATTTTGGGCTGAATACTTTGTTGTGGGGAACTATGCTGGGTATCATAAGATGTTTAATAACATCTCTGACCCTACCCACTAGATGCCAGCAGCATGAGGCTTCTTCCCCCAGCTGTTAACAGCCTAAACTGTCTCCAGACAATGCTAAAGGTACTGGGTGAGAGAGAAAGCAACAACTACTCCCAGCTGAGAATCACTAACCTGGAAGTAGTCAGTTTAACTCTTTTATGTCTGTGTTTATAATCCAAATATCTGACACCAAATAGTCTAACATTTTGATCTGATTTGAATAGCTGAACACTCACTATAAGATAAACGAAAATCCATGCCAAGAGAACTTACGTATCTGAGTCAAATCAAATAAGGTATTATTTAGGCATACATTTTTCAGATAACCAGAAGTTATGATTTGGTGAAACAATCATAAAAAATAAAGCATAGTGGTTGCTTGTTTTTGGTCACTTGTTCATCCCTTTTCAGTTAAAATGAAAGATACATAGCTCTGATTTCTTTTCATTCTAACAAGGCTGCCCAGCAGTAAAAACATTTTCAAGTGAAAGAAAAGGACATTTATGAATCAACATTTCCATCTCAAGTCCCATATAACATTGTTTTCATTTGTTATATGGGATCCATTAAAAAATGGTTATTATCAATTAACACTACTGAATCAATAGGTCATTAGAACATTTAGGCCTCTGCCTGTCATGTGACCATTAGGACTGTTGTGGTATTTCAATGACAACCTGAGACCTTTCTTGTGGTTCTGTTCCTTGATGTTCTCTGACTGCCTTACCACCTGCTACTATTTGTTTTCCTTATCTTTCCAATTTGTGTCATTTCATGTATAATCTCAGGGCTGACAAGTCTATGCTTAGAGGACCACTCATTTCAGAAAACATACCTATCCCATGTGAAATTACAAAGTAGTTTTAATTTAAAGCAATAACCTCAATACATTTTAGTAATAATTTAAAACCTGAATTTGAAGTCACGTTGAAAGCTCCAAATCACAAACAGTGGTAATATGGTAGACAAAAACCCAAACAAACAAGTTTTAAGTTGCTATAAAGCTAGCATCTGAAGCTGACAAAAGTTTTATAGTCCTCCTCAATGTTATTTCTATTTTCCATAGCTTAAGTATATTAAACAAGGTTTTAAACACATTTCTTCACTGTTGTTTACTAACTTATGTTTTAATTTATATTTACACTATATCAGAGATATTAAGCAACTGTGGAAAATAAAATTTACGGTTTTTAAAAGCAACATAAAAATAGCATGCATATGTCAAGAGGATATTTATAATATCCAAGGCCTAAACCTTAACTTATTGAATTGGGCAGAAAACCAAGATATTGTGACTCATTTACAGGATGCCTCAATAATTTACAACAATACAGCTTAAAAATCTAAGAGGAATAAATAGGTACTATGCTTTATCTTTATTGAAACAGAATCCAAATTTTACCAAGCACTGAATCACAAACTCAAATATAGTACATATATAATAAAACTTTTCCTAATAAGGAAGGCCTTAAGACTTAAGGTAAATATGGGTGTTTGCATCAAAATTAATGGTCCAGATTTACTAGGTGTTGAAATTTTGCCTTGGTTATATTTTTATTTTCTTCATTTTCTACTTTACTGTTAAGTTATTGTGTTTATGCTATCCTAATAAATTTTTAGTTTGTGAACTAATAAAAGCTAAGAAACTATAATGACTGAGGTTAGTATCTGTGTAAAACAAGTGCATTAACAGAAAGGACAACACTTTAGGAGGTAGACTGCTTGGTATTTATTTTGGGTGCTTAGGGATAGCCTCTTTCATATAGTTGAGGTGTTGAACAAGACACTTTTGGATAACTGAAGTACTACTGATAAAACTAAAACAACTTCTTTTGATACAGCACAGTCTTATTTCTACAGATGAAAGATCAGAATTCAAGTAAGCTTATATGTTATGCCAAGCAGGGAAGAAGTATACTGGAAAGAAAAAATGAACAGGTAACTCAGATCTTGGTTAATCCAATCTCCAAATTACTAAAGAAGAAGAAAACCTTAGTTATTTTTAAATCTTAGATTTTAAAATATGAAGACAAAAAGCATATGAAGTTGAAAACTGACAAAATGAGCTACTGTGAAATCTTTCAGCCAATAAAAACTCAACTTGTTCATACCAAGAATTATGACAATGGGAAAACAGCTCTCAAACAAGGTATAAACAGGGAAATGCACAAAAATGTATAGAGTACAATGGCCAATTATAATCTAACATGTTTAGAAAGCATGTAGAAGGACAAGAAATAGATTTCTACCGTCTTTGGATCATTTATAGTAGCTCAGTTTAGTGACTCATTAGGAACTCATTAAAATAGCCAACGATGAAATTTTAAATGATTTCAAATACTAGAAATGCCTACTTGAAGAATCTACTATACCATTATAAATACTATATAAAAAATCATGCTTATGGACTTCTAAATTTCAGTGCTTTTTAGTCTAAAAAATAAGTTTTCACTTTAGCTGAATTTCTATCACTTAGCCTGTTAATCACTACCACTGGCCAAAGAGCCTACATTTTATTCAAAGCAATCACCTATGTCTTAGATGATGATACTCTGATGGTCCCAAGCTCCCAGTCTCCCAAACTAGTTAATTTTTAAGATAAATGTTATTTAGTGGGAGATAAGGTAATGAAAATTGTATTCTTACTTACCTTCAAATGCTTTAAATTTCTAGGGCAGGAATCTAAGATTTTGATAAGGAACTAAATAAAAATCCATAGAAACCACTGCCTCTTTCCCTCAAACTTTAAAATAATTATATCTAGTCCAGTCCCTGTTTCTTCTTCCTAACAGGTGAGCTCCTAAGAGTCTTATCTGTAAATTTAATCAAATAGAATTCAATTTGTTAATGTGGAAAGTTTACCTTGGTATTAAAAATGATTTCAACAATGTAACTGTTAAGATGATTAAAAACAAGTTGAGATTATGAGGACAAAGGGCTTAAGCATTCTGGACACTTTAGAAGCACATACTGAATATAAAATTTACAATTTAAAAACTATTCTTATTTATCTCTTTGGGATGTTACTTTATTTAATTCCCTTTATTCACAGAACTATGTAGAAAGGCTCCACCAAGGAAAAAAACTTACAAGGGTTAAAATACAATCTATTTTGATGAGTTTACGTACAGGTGTAAAACTCTGATTATTTCAGGGTGATAGTAAATATACAGCAAATAATAAGATAAACACAACAATAAGTTCCTGCAAAATGGTATCATTAACAAATTTAGTTTTCTAATGGGGCATAACTTTTTAATCCATAATTAACCAAATCAAGTATCAGAACAGTTAAATTTGATTAAAAACACACACACAGCTTTAACCCCACATTAATGTAAATTCAAATCTCATTTAGAAATATATCTGCTAATGATTTCCCAATCCATTTTAAATTAAGTTTGGGTTATAGAAGTATACAAATGAACTGGTAGCAAGATACTAACATAAGTCACCCCAGAATTATATTTACTTACTTTCCACATACATTATATATAAATAACTTTTATTTTTAAAAAAATAGTTGTAAAATATAGACTAAAATGGAAATAGCAGCTAACATTTTATAAGTTTCTTACTGGGAACACTCAGCCACACTAGTAAGTTTCTCAAACCAAAATCCAGTTTAAAACCAGTAGTGCAGGACACTAAAGAATATCAACAGCTATTTCTACATCACAATAGTTTTCCTCTTAAGCCATGCTTTTACACTAAAAACTTTTTAGAAAGATAAAACATAGAGAAGATGAGGGATTTTCTTACCAAGCAAATCTGGCAGAAAATATCTTTACTCAAATAAAGAATAGAGTTTCTTATAAAAATCAATTTAACACCAAGTACTTAATGTTACAGATCTTAAAAAAGACTTTAACAGTATGATACTTAAGAGTGAAATATCACTTTCTAATTTTCCAGTAGTAGTGGTTCAATAGGCCATTTGAACCAAAACAAAGAGCTTGTATAAGCTTTTAATTGACCATTCTAAGTGTTTAAAAAAATAAAAAATTAAATCAGAGAAGTCTGTCAAACACCAAGTATCCAGAGTGGTTTTTTCCCCCTTTTCTTGGAGTATATAATACTAGTATAGATTATAAGTAAGAACAAAAGTAAAAGTACTATTATTAAAAGATAACAAATCTTATTTAAAATGTTATCATAAAGAGAAATACAAACAAAAATGATAAATAGTTGCTATGTCCCTGTCACGCTAAAGCAGCACAATAATATTGGTGTTTAATATTTATTTTACTACCCCAATATTTACGTGCTGCTAGAGCGGAACAAGTATGTCAGTTCATCCAAACAAAATGAGCATATGATCATGAAAATACAGTTTTGAATGAATTTCCTTAAATTTCTAGAGCAGCAAATAATGATTCGCATCTTCACTGTAGTATGTAAACCATGATGTGCTGCTACAGTACTTTAAGGCCTCAAAAATACAGGATTCATCCAATAGGGAAAAACCTCTTTACGCTTTTACTAAAAGAAAAAAAAGAGAGAATCTCTGATGTCTTAATAAACTTACCTGTAAGATTAAAAATCTATTATGGTCCAAGTCAATTCCATGGCTTCGAAGAAGAATTCCAACATCCTTAAATGTAGTCTTTTTCCCACTTACGTGATAAACAGAAGTATTATCTCTGTAGGCTGTTCTGGATACATAGAAGTTACTGTTAGGAATGACTTCATAATCATCCCCTTCCTGTTTTGAGGAAAAACAAAACCAGAAAACAATTGCTGGTATTAAGTCATAAGTTTGCTTCAAATTTCACTCAATTCATATTGAAACCAATTCTATGGATTAAGAACTTTAACTGGACATGCACAAAACCTAACAATAGTTCTTAGAATTAAGGAGTTCTTGGACTCCTTCCTCACAGATCACGAAAACCAAAAAGTCAAACCAACTATATCTTCAAGCCTAAAAACATACTTAACTGAGAAAAGAACTGAAGGGAAACAAGAATCCCACTGTATCCAAAACAAACTCACCCAAAATATTAAACCACCTTGATAGATTACGTTAGTTCATTAAGAAAAGCTGCAAGGGATGATTCAAGGAAAAAGGGAGGGGATGGTAGTGCAGTGATACAGATTAATTTGGGGGGGGGGGGG
>SJYQ01035781.1:0-11245 GCA_006410935.1 Redunca redunca
GCTGGATGGCATCACGGACACAATGGACGTGAGTCTGAGTGAACTCCAGGAGATGGTGATGAACAGGGAGGCCTGGTGTGCTGCGATTCATGGGGTCACAAAGAGTCGGACACGACTGAGCGACTGAACTGAAATGAATTTCTTTGCACTGATAGCTAAGGAAGACTTTCTTATCTCTCCTTGCTATTCTTTGGAACTCTGCATTCAAATGGGTATATCTTTCCTTTTCTCCTTTGCTTTTCGCTTCCGTTCTTTTCACAGCTATTTGTAAGGCCTCCTCAGACAGTCATTTTGCTTTTTTGCATTTATTTTTCTTGGGGATGGTCTTGATTCCTGTCTCATGTACAATGTCACGAACCTCATTCCATAGTTCATCAGGCACTCTATCAGATCTAATCCCTTGAATCTATTTGTCACTTCCACTGTGTAATCATAAGGCATTTGATTCAGGTCATACCTGAGTGGTCTAGTGGTTTTCTCCATTTTCTTCAATTTCAGTCTGAATTTGGCAATAAGGAGCTCATGATCTGAGCCACGGTCAGCTCCCGGTCTTGTTTTTGCTGACTGTATACAGCTTCTCCATCTTTGGCTGCAAAGAATATAATCAATCTGATTTCGGTGTTGACCATCTGGTGATGTCCATGTGTAGTCTTCTCTTGTGTTGTTGGAAGAGGGTGTTTGCTATGACCAATGTGTTCTCTTGGCAGAACTCTATTAGCCTTTGCCCTGCTTCATTCTGTACTCCAAGGCCAAATTTGCCTGTTACTCCAGGTGTTTCTTGACTTCCTACTTCAGTCTGTAGTACCCCCCGCCCCGCATTATCTGCACCCTATCTCCATCAGCCCCAGACAACCACTTAACTGTTTTCTTTCTTTACTGATTTGCCTATTGTGGACACTTTCATATAAATGGAACCATACAATATGTGCTCTTTTGTGACTCATTTCACTTTGTATAATGTTTTTGAGGTTTGTCCATATTATAATATGTACTACTTCTTCACTCCTTTTTTTTTTCTTTTTGCTAAACAGTATTGCATTATATGGTAATGGCATATTTTATTTATTCATTCACCAGCAGAACATTTGCATTAATTCCACTTTGAGGCTATTATGAATAATGCTGCTATGAACATTTGCGTACAAGTTTTTGCGAAGACATGTTTTCATTTCTCTTGAGCATATATCCAAGAGTGGAATTACCCAGTCATATAGTATCTCTATGTTTAAGATCTTGAGTAACTTCAAATCGTATTCTCGAGTGGCTACACCACTTACAGCCCAGTCGGCAGTGTGTAAGTTTCAATTTCTCCACATCTTCACTTGTCGTGTCTTTATTATAGTCATTTTAGTGGGTGTGAGGTGGTATTGCATTATGGTTTTGATTGAATTTACTTAATGATGAACAATGTTGAGCATTTTTTCAGGTTATTATCCATTCATACACTTTACTGGGAAGAAATATCTACTCAGATATTTTGCCCATTTTAAAAATTGTATTGTCCTTATTATTGGGTTGTAAGTATTGTTTAAGTACTCTATGTACAAGACATTCATGAGATACATGATTTGCAAATATTTTCTCTCATTCTGTGAAGTTTCTCTTCACTTTCTTGGTGGTCTCATTGAAGCACAAAGTTTTTAATTTTAATGAAGTTCATGAATTTTTTTGTTTGTGCTTTTGTTATCAGAGCTACAAAATCAATGACTAACTTAAGGTCATGAAGATTTATTCCAATGTTTTGTCTAGGAGTTTTACAGTTTTAGACATTAATGTTTCTCATCCATTTTGAGTTAAGTTCTGTATTTGATGTGATATATGGTCCAACTATACTCTTTGCTTCCCAGGTGGCATGGTAAAGAACCAGCCTGCCAATGCAGGAGACATAAGCAATGTGGGTTTGATCTATGGGTTGGAAAGATCCCCTGGAGAAGGGAATACAACACTTCTGTATTGTTTCCTGGAGAATCCCATGGACAGAGGAACCTGGTGGGCTACAGTCCATAGGGGTGCACATAGTTGGACACGACTGAAATGACTCAGCACAGCACAGACTCTATTGCATGGGAACATCCAGTTGTCCCAACACCACTTTCTTTCCCCATTGAACTGTCTTATCATCCTTGTTGAAAATCAAATTGACCCACAATGAACTGGGTTTATTTCTGGACTCTCGATTCTATTCCATTGATCTTTGCTTATCCTTATGCCAGTACAACATTATCTTGATTAGTAAGCTTAGCAATCAGGAAATGTGAGGCCTCCAATTTTGTTCTTCTTTTCCAGTATTGTTTTGGTTATTCATGGTATTTTTTGTTTCCATTTGAATTTTCAGGATCAGCTTATCAATTTCTGCAAAATACCAAGTGGGGTTTTGATAGGGACTGTATTGAAAGGGTAGATCAGTTTTGGGAGTACTACTGTGTTAATAATATTCAGTCTTCTGATCTATGATCATGGGATGTCTTTGCATTTATTAGATGCATTTTTACTTTCTTTAAACAATATTTTGGGACTTTCCTAGTGGTCCAGTGGTTAGGACTCCATGCTCCTGATGCAGGGGGCAAGGGTTTGATCCCTGGTTGGGAAACTAAGATTACTCCCACATGCTGCATGGCATGGCCAAAGGAAAAAAAAACCCACTGCTTTGACACAGTGTATTACATTGATGTTAAGCCATCCTTGTATTTGCACTACTGGGGTAAATAAATCCCAGTTGATCATGTTTATATGCTGGATTTGCTTTACTAGTATTTTTCTTGAGCTTCTCGAACATATAGATTGCTTTTCATTAAATTTAGGGCAGACATTATTTCTTCAAATATATTTTGTCTGTTTTGTCTCCTCCTCTGGTATACCCATTATGAATGTTTGTGTGCTTGATGTTGTACCACATTTTCATAAGGCTCTGTTCATTTTTCTTCACTCTTTTCAAATGAAAAGTTCAGCTTTTCGATTTGGGGTGTGGTGGGTGTATTCTATCCTTTACTAGCATTTTCTTTGCCCCCACTTGTCTTTGGCTGCACTGGGTCTGTGCTGCTGCGTGTGGACTTTCTCTAGTTGTGGCAAGTAGGGGCTGCTCTCTAGTTGTGGGCCATGGGCTTCTCACTGCAGTGGCTTCTCTGGTGGTGGAGCACGGGTTCTTGGCATGTGGGCTTCAGTAATTGTGGCACATGGACTTAGTTGTTCTGTGGCACATGGAATCTTGCTGGAACAGGGATCGAACCTGTGTCCCCAGCATTGGCAGGAATGGATTATTAAACACTGGACCACCACAAAAGTCCCAGTATTTTCAATGAGTCACTGTCATCACATATTCCTTTAATTATTTAAACATGGTTTAAGTTCTTTGAATGTATTTAAAATAGATGTTTGAAGTCCTTAGTCACCAAGTTCAACATCTGACTCCCCCTCAAAGGCAATCTTTTTTTCCCCCTGCATATAGGTCACACTTTCCTGTTTCTTAATCTGAAGTTAGGTAACATATTGTAGCAGCACTGGATTTGGTTGTCTCTGCTCCAGACTCTGTATAGTAACTTGGCTGGACTAATTTCTCATGTGCAGGCTCTAATTTTTGGATTTTTAATTTTTATCTTGACACCTAGGTTCCTAAAGTAATTCCCTGTGTCAGAGGTATTGTTTAGCAGTCATCCACTGATTGATTGGAGTTGTACCATAGGCCCCAAGTACAATAGAGCCAATAAGATTTTCTTCTTTTGCTGCTTGACCAGTGCGGTTTAGAGATTGCTTTCACACTCCAGGGAGTCTACAAATTGTCTCACATTTAGTCAAGAACTAATAGCAAATAAGTTTCCTCTTCAGTTGCTCCTGAGAGAGCAGAGCCTTAGGTATGTGTACACTCATCCTTATCACCAGACCTCCTTTGCTGGCTCTTTCTCTCATATGTTAAACTTCTGGCTGGTCTGCCTCCATAAGTATCATGCCATGGTTTTGATTGTTTGATACCATGCTCCACTGATTGTTTGATACCATGCTCCACTGATTGTTTGCTGATTTTTACTTTGTACAATTCCTTGAAGGCACAAATTGCTACACAATCCAAATAAAGTAAGGTCCCTCAGGCAGGACCATGGTGTTGCCAGTTTTTGAGTTTTTCTATGACCCTGTTTGATACTCTATATTATGGACAGTATCTAAGGGAGATAGGAGCTGCCACTTGGCTGCCAAGCTCTCTGTAATACCTGTTCTGCAACAAGGAGCTGGGTGGGGAAATGGGTGTAACCTCTAGCTCACATGTTAAGACTCCTATTACTGAGCTTTGCAGATATTTAGTAAATGGTTTTCAATTTGCTGCAAATCCCTTTATCATTCTTTAGAGACTCTGAATGATGGTCTTGGCTAATTTTAATACCCACTAGGCAAATATTTTTCTGGGGAGAATTTCCACTGATCTTTTCATATTACCACCTAGAATTCCTCCCCATTACGTTTTCAATTGACTATGTAGAAACTGGTGATCAAGTTTACGAATTTAACCTAGTCCACAAACCTGATTACAAAAAGGNGTTGAAATTAACGTCTAATTAAAAATTATATACTATTTTTTCCTCCATTACCCCAAGTAACAGAAAGTACATCTACATATAGATACAAGGGGAAAGTATAGCATATAAAATATTCACTCTTGTTCTAATGCTTAGGATGGCAAACTATTAAGTAGGTGCTAATTCATTCATACTTCCAGCACTTTTCTCAGAAAGTCTCAGGAAAGCTCTGTTCACACAGAGAGTAAAGTATAGAGAAAATACATTATTCCAGTAAGCTATTACCTCCTGTTGTTGTTAAGCCCTTAAGTTGT
Organism: Redunca redunca; assembly: GCA_006410935.1. Taxonomy (NCBI): domain Eukaryota; kingdom Metazoa; phylum Chordata; class Mammalia; order Artiodactyla; family Bovidae; genus Redunca; species Redunca redunca. The sequence continues at coordinate 4,820 of SJYQ01035781.1, forward strand.
ATCCAACTTTTTGCAGTCCCATGAACTGCAGCATGCCAGGCTTACCTGTCCTTCACTGTCTCCCAGAGTTTGCTCAAATTCATGCCTATTGAGTCAGTGATGCCATCCAACCTACTTCCTAAATCTTTAATTGAATTTTTATAAGATAGTATACATTGATCAAATACAGCTTGCAAAGTAGGAAAAACCTGTATATCATTTCTCCTCTTTTTGGCTTTTCAATGAAATTTTTACAGGCTTTCTATCATTTTACATGCCAAACCTTTGAAAAATAGATCTCAGAATCTAAATTTTACCAAAGAAGGAATCAAGAGGCAAAATACTTAAGTGACTTCCAAGGCCATTTTATCGTTTGGTCCCGAAGTTGCATCCAATTCTTTTGCGACACCACAGACTACAGCTTGCCAGGCTCCTCTGTCCATGGTATATGGCAGGCAAGAATACTGGAGTGGGTTGCCATTTCCTTCTCCAGGAGACTTTCCCAACCCAGGAATCAAACCCATGTTTCCCGCATTGCAAGCAGATTCTTTACCACTGTGCCACCAGGGAAGCCCAAGGTGATAGTAATGACGAATCTAAAACTAGAAGCAATGAAAGGTTTTCTTAACATCCAGGCTTCAGCTCGGAGAAGTCAATGGCACCCCATTCCAGTGCTCTTGCCTGGAAAATCCCATGGACGGAGGAGCCTGGTGGGCTGCAGTCCATGGGGTCTCGAAGAGTCGGACACGACTAAGCGACTTCACTTTCACTTTTCACTTTCATGCATTGGAGAAGGAAATTGCAACCCACTCCAGTGTTCTTGCCTGGAGAATCCCAGGGACGGTGGAGCCTGGTGGGCTGCTGTCTATGGGGTTGCACAGAGTCGGACACGACTGAACCGACGCAGCAGCAGGAGCAGCAGCCGCCTTCAGCTCTGTGCACCAAATCAAACTAGATAAGCTACTATTCTTCCTGACAAGCTGAAAAAGTCTGCATTACTGTACATACTTTAAAGTGGACTTCAATTCACATACACTATTACGTTCCTTGGGAAGATACCCTTTTCTGAGTATTATAAAAATAAAGCGTTAATGATGTCAATGATATAGTCTGTTAAACACTACTGCCCATTGTCTTAGATCAGGCTGCTATATAATAAAAATATCACAGACTGGGTGGCTTTAAAAAACAAATTTATTTCTCACAATTCTGAAGGCTGAAATTCAAAGATCAGGGTATCAGCATGAATCTTCTTTCAAGCTTGTAGACAGCAGCCTTCCCTGATGGATCTTTCTCAAAGAGGAGGAAAAGATTATCTGTTGTCTTCTCCATTAAAGGCACTCCTGGACTTTCTGGGTCTCCTGGACTCAGGACCCAGGAGAAAGGATCAGTGACCCCACAAGAGACTGAGCCAGACCTGCCTGTGAGTGTTTGGGAGTCTCTGGTGGAGGCACGGGTTGACAGTGGCCTGCCAGGGGGTCAGGGACACTGACAGCAGCAGTTCCTGGGAGGCGTGGCATGCTGGCATAAGTTCTTTTGGAGGGGGTCACCATTACCGCCATAACCCCTACCACTGATGAAGAATTGATTCTTCTGAATTGTGGTTCCAGAGAAGATTCTTAAGAATCTTGGACAGCAAGGAGATAAAATGAGTCAATCCTAAAGGAAATCAACCCTGAATATTCATTGGAAGGACTGATGTTGAAGCTGAAGTTCCGATACTTTGGCCACCTGATGTGAAGAGCCAACTCACTGGAAAACACCCTGATGCTGGAAAAGACTGAGAGCAGGAGGAGAAGGGGACGACAGAGGATGAGATGACTGGATGGCATCACCAACTCAATGGACATGAGTTTGAGCAAACTTCGGGAGACAGTGAAGGACAGGGAAGCCTGGCATGCTATAGTTCGTGGGGTTACAAAGAGTTGGAGGCAACTTGATGATTGAACAAGAACAATCCCTACCAAGTTTGGTCTCAGGCCAAATTACAGGGAGGGAACACAGCCCCATCCAGCAGCAGAAAACTGGATTAAATATTTACTGACCAAGGCCCTGCCCACCAGAGCAAGATTCAGTTTTCTTCACAGCCAGTTCCTCCTATCAGGAAGCTTCCACAAGCCTCTTATCCTCATCCACCAGAGGGCAGACAGAATGAAAACCACAATCACAGAAAACTGACCAAAATGATCACATGGACCAAAGCTTTGTGTAACTTAATGCAATTATGAGCCATGACGTGTAGGGCCACCCAAGACAGATGGGTCATGGTGGAGAGTTCTGATAGAACGTGGTCCAATGGAGAAGGGAATGGTAAACCACTTCAGCATTTTGCCTTGAGAGCCCCATGAACAGTATGAAAAGGCAAAAAGATATGACACTGAAAGATGAAACCCCCAGGTTGGTAAGTGCCCAATATGCTACTGGAGAAGAATAGAGAAATAGCTCCAGAAGGAATGAAAAGGCTGTCAAACTGGAAATGATGCTCAGCTGTGGATGTATCTGGTGGTGAAAGTAAAGTCAGATGCTGTAAAGAACAATACTGCATAGGACCCTGGAATGTGAGTTCCATGAATCAAGGTAAATTAGAAGTGGTCAAACAGGAGATGGCAAGTGTGAACATCAACATTTTAGGAATCAGTGAACTAAAATGGATGGGAAGGGGTGAATTTAACTCAGATGACCATTATATCTACTACTGTGGGCAAGAATCCCTTGGAAGAAATGGAGTAGCCCACACAGTCAACAAAAGAGTCTGAAATGCAGTACTTGGGTGCAATCACATAAATGACAGAAATGACAGAATGATCTTGATTCGTTTCCAGGGCAAACTATTCAACATCACAGTAATCCAAGTCTATGCCCCAACCACTAATGCTGAAGAAGCTGAAGCTGAACGGTTCTATGAAGATCTGCAAAAGTAGGAAGTCAAGAGAAACCTAGAGTAACAGGCAAGTTTGGCCTTGGAGTACAAAATGAAGCAGGGCAAAGGCTAACAGAGTTTTGTCAAGAGAATGCACTGATCATAGCAAACACTCTCTTCCAACAACACAAAAGACAACTCTATACATGGACGTCACCAGCTGGTCAATACCAAAATCAGACTGATTATATTCTTTGCAGTCAAGGATGGAGAAGCTCTACAGACTCAGCAAAAACAAGGCTGGGAGCTGACTGTAGCTCAGATCTTGAACTTCTTATTGTAAAATTTAGACTTAAATTGAAGAAAGTAGGGAAAACCACTAGGCCATTCAGGTATGACCTAAATCAAATCCCTTATGATTATCCAGTGGAAGTGACAAATAGATTCAAGGGATTAGATCTTATAGACAGAGTACCTAAAGAACTGTGGATGGAGGTTTGTAACACTGCACAGGAGGCAGGGATCAAGACCATCCGAAAGAAAGCAAGAAGACAAAGTATTTGTCTGAGGAGGCCTTATAAATAGCTGAGAAAAGAAGTGAAAGGCAAAGGAGAAACAGAAAGATATATCCAACTGAATGCAGAGTTCCAGAGAATAGCAAGGAGAGATAAGAAAGCCTTCTTAAGTGAATGATGCAAAGAAACAGAGGAAAACAATAAAAGGGGAAAGACTAGAGATCTCTTCAAGAAAATTGGAGATACCAAGGGAACATTTCATGCAAAGATGGATACAATAAAGGACAGAAACAGTATGTACCTAACAGAAGCAAAAGAGATTAAGAAGAGGTGGCAAGAATACATAGAAGAACTGTACAAAGCTCTTAATGACCCAGATAACTACGATGGTGTGGTCACTCATCTAGAGCCAGACATCTTGGAGTGTGAAGTCAAGTGAGCCTTAGGATGTATTACTACAAAGCTAGTGAAGGTGATGGAATTCTAACTGAGCTACTTAAAATCCTGATAGATGATGCTGTTCAAGTATGGCACTATTTATGTCAGTAAATCTGAAAAACTCAGCACTGGCCACAGGACTGGAAAAGGTCACTTTTCATTTCAATCCTAAAGAAGGGCAATGCCAAAGAATGTTCAAACTACACTGTACAATTGTGCTCATTTCACATGCTAGCAAGGTAATACTTAAAACCCGTCATGCTAGGCATCCACAGTACCTGAACTGAGAATTTCTAGATGTACAAGCTGGATTTCAAAAAGGCAGAGGAGCCAGAGATCAAATTGCCAACATCTGAATCATAAAGATATCCAGAAAAACATCTTCTGCTTCACTGACTACATGAAAGCCTTTGACTTTGTAGATCACAACACACTGTGGACAATTCTTAAAGAGATGGGAATACCAGACCACCTTATCTGCTTCCTGTGAAACCTGTATGGAGGTCAAAAAGCAACAGCTAGAACTGGACACAGAACAACAGACTAGTTCAAAAATGGGAAAGGAGTACATTAAGGCTGTATATTGTCACACTGCTTATTTAGCTTTTATGCAGAGTACATCATGGGAAATGCCAGGCTGGAGGAATCACAAGCTGGAATCCAGATTGCCAGGAGAAAGAACACCCACAAACACGGAGATGACACCACCCTAATGAAAGAAAGCAAAGAGGAACTAAAGAGCCTCTTAATGAAGGAGGAAGGGGAGAATGAAAAAGCTGGCTTCAAACTCAATATTCAAAAAATTAAGACAATGGCATGTGGTCCCATCATTTCATGGCAAATAGATGGGGAAACAATGGAAACAGTGACACACTTTATTTTCTTGGGCTCCAAAATCACTGTAGACAGTGTCTTTAGCCATAAAACAAAAGACTTTTTTTGTAAAGGAAAAGCTATGACAAACCTAGACAGTATATTGAAAAGCAGATACCACTTGGCCCACAAATGTCTGTATAATCAAAGCTATGATATATCCAGTGGTCATATATGGATGTGAGAGTTGGATCATACAGAAGACTGAGTGCCAAAGAATTGATGCTTTCAAACTGTGGTGTTGGAGAAGAGTCTTGGGAGTCCCTTGGACAGCAAGATCAAGCCTGTCAATCCTAAAGGAAATCAAACCTGAATACTCACTGGAAGGACTGATGCCGAAGCTGAAGCTCCAATACTTTGGCCACCTGATGCGAAGAACTGACTCACCGGAAAAGACCCTGATGCTGGGAAAGATTGAAGGCAGGAAAAGGGGATGACAGAATATGAAATGGTTGACTGGCATCATCGATTCAATGGACAAGAGTTTGAGCAGACTCTGGGAGATAGTGAAAGACAGAGAACCCTGGTGTGCTGCAGTCCATGGGGTCACAAAGTGTCAGACAGGACTGAGTAACAATATAAAGGCACTAACCCTATGTCATGAGAGGTCCATCCTCAAAATCTAACTACCTAAGGCCCCACCTCTAAACACCATCACGTTGAGAGGGAGGGACCGGAGTTATGACTTCAACAAATAAATTTGAGGGAAACAAATATTCAGTCCACAGTGTCCACCTTTGTTAGAAACAAGATTTTTTTTTTACATAACAGAAATAGAAGTTCTCTATACATTCGTGGCTCAGAAGGTAAAGAATCTGCCTGCAAAGCAGGAGACCTGGCTTTGATCCCTGGGTTGGGAAGATCCACTGGAGAAGGAAATGGCAACTCTCTCTAGTATTCTTGCCTGGAGAATTCCATGGACAGAGGAGCCTGGTTGGCTACAGTCATGGGGATGCAAAGAAGAAACAACTGAGCGACTAACACTTTTACTTTCATAAGTTTAAAAACCTAATAATTTAAACAAAGTGAAAAGTAGTATCAATTCAAAAAAGATCTTAAAAATATAATAACAAGTGGTGCTGGGAAAACTGGTCAACCACTTGTAAAAGAATGAAACTAGAACGCTTTCTAACACCATACACAAAAAGAAACTCAAAATGGATTCAAGATCTAAACATAAGACCAGAAACTAGAAAACTCCTAGAGGAGAACATAGGCAAAACTCTCCAACATAAATCACAACAGGATCCTCTATGACCCACCTCCCAGAATATTGGAAATAAAAGCAAAAATAAACAAATGGGACCTAATTAAAATTAAAAGCTTCTGCACAATGAGGGAAACTATAAGCAAGGTGAAAAGACAGCCTTCAGAATGGGAGGAAATAATAGCAAACAAAGCAACTGACAAAGAANACAAAGCAACTGACAAAGAATTAAACTCAAAAATATACAAGCAACTCCTGCATCTCAATTCCAGAAAAATAAATGACCCAATCAAAAAATGGGCCAAAGAATTAAACAGACATTTCTCCAAAGAAGACATACAGATGACTAACAAACACATGAAAAGATGCTCAACATCACTCATTATCAGGGAAATGCAAATCACAACCACAATGAGGTACCATCTCACGCCAGACGGAATGGCTGCGATCCTAAAGTCTACAAGCAATAACTGCTGGAGAGGGTGTGGAGAAAAGGGAACCCTCTTACACTGTTGGTGGGAATACAAACTAGTATAGCCACTATGGAGAACAGT
>SJYQ01035785.1:0-20508 GCA_006410935.1 Redunca redunca
GAATGGACTGGTTGGATCTCCTTGCAGTCCAAGGGACTCTCAAGAGTCTTCTGCAACACCTAGTGTCTAACTTGGTAGAATCACTTTCAAAAAAATTTTTTTATTTATTTATTTGACAGCCCTGGGTCTTCATTGCTGGGTCGGCTTTCTCTAGTTGCAGTGCTCGGGCTTCTCACTGCAGTGGCTTCCTTTGTTGCAGAGCACAGGCTCTAGGCCCACAAGCTTCAATAGTTGTGGCTCAGAGGCTCTAGAATGCACGATCAGTGGCTGTGGCCCGTGGGCTTAGTTGCTCCATAGCGTGTGGAATCTTTCCGGATCAGGATCCAACTTGTGTCACCTGCACTGGCTGGCAGATTCTTATCCTCTGTACCACCAGGGAAGCCCTGTACTTACTTTTTTAGTATCAAAACTCTATTTTGGACACCTTAAGGTAAAATGATGTTGGATTGTATTGAAACAAATTACTCATCAAATCTACTGAATCAGCAGACTATCATTTTTTACTGTCAGTACATCAATTTTCCATTCACTTTGACATGACAAGATCATGTCCTTTCATGAAAATACTAAACACTTCAGGAGATCCTAAATGAAACATCGTAACACAAGACAACAGAGCCCGTATTACTCAGTAATAGGATGGGAAGATCAGTTTAGAAAGAAAGCAGTATTGTTATAGACAAGTTTTTATTCAGAGATTTAAGAAATGCCATAGAAGTACGTGTTTACTCGGATTTTTCTCAATTTCTCTTAAGCAGTTTTAATGAATTTTATTCCTTCTATAGAATGGTCTTTCCCAGCTTACTGAAAATTTTTCAATTATGTGCTTAAAATTAGTATTATGGCATGTTTTCATTTCCATGCTGTTCCTGAAGGCCTGTGTCAGTGGAGCCTTCAGAAGAGAATTTATTTGCCACAATTGTACTTCCATTAAACAAAGCTTAAGAACAGACAGTCCTCATGGGGTTTTCATTTACGTATCCTTTGGGTAGGGTTCCCCAGGGAGGATGGTCAACATTAATTAAAACATCTTGAGGCCTGTGAGCCGCAATTACTTCTCCATGAGATGCAGTGAAGAGCTTTGCATAATCCCATGAAAACAGAGGATGCAGGAAATTCCTGCTTTCTCATCGCTTTCATGAAGATGCAGCTTTTAAGCCAATATTCTTCAGAGTTACAACAATTGACATAATTCATTGCTCTAGGGAACAAATGTTATATATTTTCAACTTGTTACCCAGGAGAGGAGAGGCCTTTTATATGGGGTAGTTGTCATGTTAACTGCATATCTAAGCCAGGAGAGTCTTGAAATGCCCCTGAAGTGATAAGATGGTGTGCAAATTATGGGCTTGTTATGTGTTTCCAGTAGGCATATGGGGATATGCACATGTAATATAAGTAAAGATGTCACTTCGAACTGGTGGGACTGTCGGTTATTTCTTTCTAGGTTGGAAAGCGAGGGACAATAAGAGATTATTCTGGCTTTAACCCATCGGTGGATGCTGAAGCGATTCGTAAGGCCATCAGAGGAATTGGTGAGTAATGCTTTACAATTTCTTTCTCACTGTTGAAGCAGATCAGGAATTAAAGCTAAAAGTGCATAGGTTCAGGTTGCCCAAGTTGCCTTTTTTACTTACTTAGAGAAATTGTAAGGCACTTTAAAAACTTGTGAAGAGGAAAAGTGTAGGGTACCCAGTCTATATGTGTGTGTGTGTGTGTTTTCCACAACAATCATATGAGGTGGAGACTTTTAGTTTCTTTAGTTTACAGATGGGGGAACTGCAGCTCAGAGGTGCTGAGTCATTTTCCTAGGGTCATATGTGAGTGGCAGAGCTGGGATTCAAACCTATGATTGAAATACCAGGTTTCTTCCAGTGTACCGTGCTTTCACAACACCAGGAGAGTGTCAGTGGGGATAGGCATGACCTGTAAGAGGTGTTGAGATTTTTATTTATTTATTTTATCTGTGGCTGTGCTGGATCTTCGCTGCTGCACACTGGCTTTCTCTAGTTGTGGCGAGCCAGGGCTACTCTCTGGTTGCAGTGGGGGCACTTCTCATTACAGTGGCTTCTCTTGTTGTGGGGCTCTAGGGCACGCGGGCTTTAGTAGTTGCGGGGCATGTTTCCCTATGGCATGTGGGATCTTCCCAAACCAAGGATTGAACCAGTGACCCTGGCACTACAAGGCAGATTCTTAACCACTGGACCAGTGGGGAAGCCCAGGAACCGAGTTTTATCCAGTCTTAATATTTGCCATGTTTCAGTTCAGTTCAGTCGCTCAGTCGTGTCCAACTCTTTGTGACCCCATGAATTGCAGCACTCCAGGCCTCCCTGTCCATCACCAAATCCCGGAGTTCACTCAGACTCACATCCATCGAGTCAGTGATGCCATCCAACCATCTCATCCTCTGTCGTCCCCTTCTCCTCCTGCCCCCAATCCCTTCCAGCATCAGAGTCTTTTCCAATGAGTCAACTCTTCGCATGAGGCAGCCAAAGTACTGGAGCTTCAGCTTTACCATCATTCCTTCCAAAGAAATGCCAGGGCTGATGTCCTTCAGAATGGACTGGTTGGATCTCCTTGCAGTCCAAGGGACTCCCAAGAGTCTTCTCCAACACCACAGTTCAAAAGCATCAATTCTTTGGCGCTCAGCTTTCTTCACAGTCCAACTCTCACATCCATATATGACCACAGGAAAAACCATAGCCTTGACTAGACAGACCTTAGTCGGCAAAGTAATGTCTCTGCTTTTCAACATGCTATCTAAGTTGGTCATAACTTTTCTTCCAAGGAGTAAGTGTCTTTTAATTTCATGGCTGCAGTCACCATCTGCAGTGATTTTGGAGCCCAAAAAAATAAAGTCTGACACTGTTTCCACTGTTTCCCCATCTATTTCCCATGAAGTGATGGGACCAGATGCCATGATCTTCATTTTCTGAATGTTGAGTTTTAAGCCAACTTTTTCACTCTCTACTTTCACTTTCATCAAGAGGCTTTTTAGCTCCTCTTCACTTTCTGCCATAAGGGTGGNAAGAAATAATTTTTTAATTTATTTTTAAAAATAAATTCTGGGTATGAAACACTTTTTAAAATTACAAGCCATGAAAACATCTTTTCTCAGAATGTGATTTCCTTTTCACATTTCCTACAGTAACTTTAATCGAATAGGAGTTTTAAATTTTAGTGAAATTGCTGCTGCTGCTGCTAAGTCACTTCAGTCGTGTCCGACTCTGTGTGACCCCATAGACGGCAGCCCACCAGGCTCCCCGTCCCTGGGATTCTCCAGGCAAAAACACTGGAGTGGGTTGCCATTTCCTTCTCCAGTGCATGAAAGTGAAAAGTGAAAGTGAAGTCGCTCAGTCGTGTCTGACTCCCAGCGACCCCATGGACTGCAGCCTACCAGGCTCCTCCACCCTTGGGATTCTGCAGACAAGAGTACTGGAGTGGGGTGCCATTACCTTAAATTAACTTTACCAATATTTTTTGTAATAACTTATACTTACTGTCTTTTCTGTGGAGAGCACATAAAAATACCCTGCTGTATTTTCTCCCCCAGATTTTACAATCTTATTTTTCACATTGAGATCTTTAATCTGCCTGGAATAAATGTTTGTTTGATTTTATGTGGCTATGCAGTTGTCCCAGTGCAATCGATTAAAGAGTTCATCCTTTCCACACTGATTTGTAATGCCACCACTGTCTCATAAGCTTTGCTATTTTTCTGCTCTCTGTTACATTCCATTGGTCTATTTGCCCCTCCCTGTCTTTATACAACATTGTCATAACTACTATTATTATTTTATAGTGACACTAGTGTCTAGTAAACCAGGAGTTTTTCTTCTTGGCTCCTTGCCCTCTCCTATAAATTTTAGGGTCAGTTTGTCAAGTTTCATGAATTATACTATTAAGGTTTTATATCAGTTTAATATTATTGTATTTCTGCCTGTTTTGGGTTTTTTTTTCTATTTTTAAATGAAAGTTATTTCTTTATCTACCTCTTTGTTTCCCTATTTCCACACAGTGTTGAATAGACTTTTACATGAGGCTATTGTCAAACTGAATGCATTAATGGTCTTTAAGTTCTCTCTATTGTCTTTCTTCCTTTACATTATGTTTCTTCACAGGTTTGCAGACCCAGTCTGAGGAAGTTTTCCTTTGTAAAACCAGGTGTCGGGGTGGCATTTGCCTTAGGGACCTGTGAGATCCAGCTTCTGAACCATGAGGCATCTTGGTTTAATTTCTGGTCTTGAGCATTTGCAGAAATAAGAGAGGAGAAATTGCCTGATATACAACCTACATGTGATTGTGGGTGGTTGGACTTCCCTGGTGGCTCAGATGGTAAAGTGTCTGTCTACAATGTGGGAGACCCGGGTTTGATCCCTGGGTCGGGAAGATCCCCTGGAGAGGGAAATGGCAATCCACTCCAATACTATTGCCTGGAAAATCCCATGGACAGAGGAGCTAAAGTCCATGGGGTCGCAAAGAGTCGAACACAACTGAGCGACTTCACACACACACACACAGTTCTATCTGGAGTGTAGGGGCATAAGGTATAGAAATGCAGAGAAGCGGGTGGGAAGTTAGAACAGAGACATGAGGCAGGAGCTGGTGGCGGTGGTTTAGTCACTAAGTTGTGTCCGACTCTTGTGACCCCGTGGGCAGAGAAGCCTGGCAGGCTACAGTCCATGGGATTCTCCAGGCAAGAATACTCGAGTGGATTGCTATTTCCTTCTCCAGAGGATCTTCCCAACTCAGAAATCAAACCCAGGCTCCTGCGTCGTAGGCAGATTCTTTGCCAACTAAGCTACAAGGGAAGCCCAAGCTAGGTCCAAAGAAACTGGTACACAAGCTAAAGAGCTTAAGCTTCATCCTGAAGATTACAGAGTCTTTAGGATTTCTATCAAAGAACTGATATGATCTGATGTGCTTAAAAAATTTACTTAGGCAGAACTCTACAGTATGAATTATAATGGAATCAAATTAGGAAGCTATTGAAGTTTCCAGGTAAAATATGATGAATGCACAGTAGCAGAAAAGAGGACAAATTCAAGAGATTCAGTTGATTGCTACAACGTAAAGAGTAGGGAAAAGAAAGGAGTATAGAATGACTTGAGAATCTTTGCTTGGATGCCTGTATCTATATTGGTATCATTGACTCAAGAACATAGAATGAAAGACAAGTTAGAGAAGAATAGAATAGAATGAATAGAATAGAATAAAATCCAGTGGAATGAATGCAAATAGAATCCAAATAGAATGAATGCACCCTGGAGCAGCTGAGTTTGAGATACTTGTAGTTAGAGGTGTTCAGTCATGCATCGGTCCATATGCCATGACAGGTCTGAGTTGATAATCAGATTCACAGAGCACAACGAGGATTTAATCTAACTCTGTTTCCTTAACTATACAGAGAATACAAGACCAGAGATCCACTGGGGCAGCATCTTTCACTGGGAGGCCCAGCAACTAGTCAAATACAGTTTCTTTTGCCCCATCATTCATGTAGAGTGAATGGTCCCAAATGGAACCAAGGCGTGTGTGGATCACGCAACATGGGGAAGATGAGCCTTGAGTTCCAACTGATCTTTTATACCATTCTAGCCAACTCACAGCCCCCAACCCAGGGGTAGTCCTCTACCACAAAGGAGTAGACACAACTTTCAACAATATCTTAATAATTACTAAGAAAATGGTGACATAGAGGTCATTTTCATGCCAGGCATGCATCAACCCTTTCAGTTCAGTTCATTCACTCAGTCGTGTCTGACTCTTCGACTCTATGGACTTCAGCATGCCAGGCTGCCCTGTCCATCACCAACTCCCGGAGCCTCCTCAAATTCATGTCCATCGAGTCAATGATGCCATCCAACCACCTCATCCTCTGTTGTCCCCTTCTCCTCCTGCCTTCAATCTTTCCCAGCATCAGAGTCTTTTCCAGTGAGTTAGTTCTTCGCATCACGGGGCCAAAGTATTGGAGTTTCAGCTTCAACATCAGTCTTTCCAAAGAATATTCAGGACTGATTTCCTTTAGGATGGACTGGTTGGATCTCCTTGCAGTCCAAGGGACTCTCAAGAGTCTTCTCCAACACCACAGTTCAAAACCATCAATTCTTGGGTCAGCTTTCTTTATAGTCCAACTCTCACATACATACATGACCACTGGAAAAACCAAAGCTTTGACTAAACAGACCTTTGTGGGCAAAGTAATGTCTCTGCTATTTAAGATGTTGTCTAAGTTTGTCATAGATTTTCTTCCAAGGAACAAGCATCTTTTAATTTCATGGCTGCAGTCACCATCTGCAGTGATTTTGGAGCCCCCAAAAATAAAGCCTGTCACTGTTTCCACTGTTTCCCCCTCTATTTGCCTCGAAGTGATGGGACCAGATGCCATGATCTTAGTTTTCTGAATGTTGAGTTTTAAGCCAACTTTTTCACTCTCCCCTTTCACTTTCATCAAGAGGCTCTTTAGTTCCTCACTTTCTGCCATAAGTGTGCTATCATCTGCATGTCTGAAGTTACTGATATTTCTGCCAGCAGTGTTGAGTCCAGCTTCTGCTTCTTCCAGTCCAGCGTTTCGCATGATGTACTCTGCTGCTGCTTCTCCTGCTGCTAAGTCGCTTCAGTCGTGTCCGACTCTGCAGCCCCATAGACGGCAGCCCACCAGGCTCCCCCGTCCCTGGGATTCTCCAGGCAAGAACACTGGAGTGGGTTGCCATTTCCTTCTCCAATGCAGGAAAGTGAAAAGTGAAAGTGAAGTCGCTCCGTCGGGACCCCACAGACTGCAACCTACCAGGCTCCTCTGCCTATGGGATTTTCCAGGCAAGAGTACTGGAGTGGGTTGCCATTGCCTTCTCCTGATGTACTCTGCATATAAGTTAAATAAGCAGGGTGACAATATACAACCTTGACGTACTTCTTCCCCTATTTGGAACCAGCCTGTTGTTCCATGTCCAGTTGTAGCTGTTGCCTCTTGACCTGCATACAGATTTCTCAGGAGGCAGATCAGGCGGTCTGGTATTCCCATCTCTTTCAGAATTTTCCAGTTCGTTGTGATCCACACAGTCAAAGGCTTTGGCATAGTCAATAAAGCAGAAGTCAATGTTTTTCTGGAGCTCTCACTTTTTCCGTGGTCCAGTGGATGCTAGCAATTTGATCTCTGGTTCCTCTGCCTTTTCTAAATCCAGCTTGAACATCAGCTCTTTACTTGTACTTAAAACAGGTAGTTAAGTATATGGGTCTGAAATGCCTGAAACACGTATAGACCAGTGGACATAGAAATACATGTTTTGGGTTAAAACATTTGGATTAAGGTTCAAATTCTTGCTGTGCCACTTAAAAGCTGCATGACTTTGGCAAATGAGGTGAGTTTTCTAAATGTTTACATTAACTATGACAATAAATAAAAGGTGCCTAGTGTGTGGTAGGTTCTCAATTAGCATCAGTTCCTTTTTTCTAGAGAAAAAAAAAGACTTTGTATACCAAATATGGAGATAAGAGAAAGATAGAAGGTGAAATGACAGTAACTGAACCTCATAAGGATGAAAAAAAACCTACTTCAAAAGCGGCGTGATCCTTGTGGTTCTTCCTCTGTCTGATGTATGGATGGGAATATTTGAGCCATGATGGCTTTCTTCCCCTAAAACTATCCAAATAAAGTTAATTTTCTTTCCTCAAAGCCAGCGAATCAAAGCAATAAAGATGCCAACCTGATAAGACCTGGAAATTAGAAATTAAAATGCCTTCCTCTCTGCATCTGTTTCAGACAGTTAATCATCTTTCTTTTGTTCATGACAGCTACATTAAGCATATTTGGGTTGATGGTGAATACAATTATTTTCATCTCATTTAGGGACCGATGAACAAACACTGATCAGCATTCTGACTGAGAGGACGAATGCACAACGGCAGCTGATTGCTAAGGAATATCAAGCAGTGTGTGGAAAGGTACGGTTTCCCTAACATAACAGGCAGTAATGAGCTAATCACTGATGGATCAGGGCTGCTCCCATGTGATGATGCCCCCAGATCTTTTATTTCAGGCCAAGTGTAACAGAAAGTGCCCAGGAGATCCAGTCAATAACCTGGAGTAGATGTGGTTTTACCCTTAACTGTCTGAATGGCCTTGGACATGTTGTTTGACCTTTCTGGACCTCAGTTATCTTCACCATTGAATAAGTGGCTCTAAATCAAGGATGATTTTGCTCCCCAGTGGCTATTTGGCAGCATCTCCAGACATGCTGATTGCCACAACTGGTGGGAGAGGGATGTTGCTGATACCTCATGGGACAAGATCAGAGAAGCTGCTCAACATCCTTCAATGCGCAAGACAGTCCCCACAACAAAGAATCATCTGATCAGTTATCTGATAAATCCTGTCTTAGGTGGTTTTCAATTTCTCTTTCAGCTTTAATATATTTATATAATCATAGATTTTAAAATTCATTCAGTGAATGAAAACTTACTAAACTCCGGAAGTTTTATAAGAACTCTTCAGGAACATTTTGTGTGTCTTTTCCACCTAGTTTTTTGAGTGTTGAGTTTTAGGCCAGCTTTTTCATTCTCCTCTTTCACCTTTGTCAAGAGGCTCTTTAGTTCCTATTCCCATTATGCCATTAGTGTGGCATCATCTGCATATCTGAGGTTATTGATATTTTTCTCAGCAATGTTGATTCCAGCTTGTGCTTCACCCAGCCTTGCATTTCACATGATATATACTCTGTACAGACTTTAAATAAGCAGGGTGACAATATACAGGCTTGACGTACTCCTTCCCCAAATTTGGAACCAGTCCATTGTTCCACATCCAGTACTAACTGTTGCTTCTTGAGCTGCATACAGGTTTCTTAGGAGGCAGGTAAGGTGGTGTGGTATTCCCATCTTTTTCAGAATTTTCCAGTTTGTTGTGATCCACACAGTCAAAGGCTTTAGCTTCATTTAGTCAATGAAGCAGAAGTAGATGGCTTTTAGAATTGCCTCGCTCCTTCTATGATCTCTTTAAGAAAATTAGCAGTGACCACAGGACTGGAAAAGATCCTCTCCTTTCCCGTTCATATCAAATGTGGCAATTTGATCTCTGTTTCCTCTGCCATTTTTAAATCCAGCTTGTACATCTGGACATTCTCGGTTCACATGTTGTTGAAGCCTAGCTTGAAGGATTTTGATCATTACCTTGCTAGCATGTGAATTGAGCATAGTTGTGCAGTAGTTTGAGCATTCTTTGGCATTGCTTTTCTTTGGGATTGAAATGAAAACTGACCTTTTCCAGTCCTATGGCCACTGCTGAGTTTTCCAAATTTGCTGGCATTTTGAGTGCAGCACTTTCACAGCATCATCTTTACAGACTTGAAATAGGTTAGCTGGAGTTCCATCACCTCCACTAGCTTTGATCGTGGTAATGCTTCCTAAGGTCCACTTGACTTCACACAACAGGGTGTCTGGCTCTAGGTGAGTGACCACATTATCATGGTTATTTGGGTCATTAAGACCTTTTTGTATAGTTCTTCTGTGTATTCTTGCCACCTCTTCTTAATCTCTTCTGCTTCTGTTAGGTCCTTGCTGTTTCTGTCCTTTATTGTGCCCATCTTTGCATGAAATGTTCTGTTGGTATCTCTAATTTTCTTGAAGAGCTCTCTAGTCTTTCCCATTCTATTGTTTTCCTCTATTTCTTTGGATTGGTCAATTAAGAAGGCCTTCTTATCTCTCCTTGCTGTTCTCTGGAACTCTGCATTCAGTTGGGTATATCTTTCCCTTTCTCCTTTGCCTTTTGCAAAGGGAAATATTATAACGTAATCTTTATTTTTAAAAGATTATTTTAGCTGCCTGGCTAATGAACTGGTAAGGGAAGAGTAGAAACACAGCCCAGTCAGGCTGTTGGATCCAGAATCACGAGGGTGCTGTGACCATCCACAGGCAGCCGAGGCATCACCCAGCAATGTTCTCCCAGCCCACGCTCCCCTAAGACACCCTCCTCCTGCTTCCCCTGTGTGTGTGCTCAGTTACTCAGATGTGTCCAACTTTTTGTAAGCCCACAGACTGTAGCCCATTAGGTTCCTCTGTCTATGGGATTTTCCTGGCAAAAATACTGGAGTGCGTTGCCATTTCTTCCTTCAGGGGCTCTTCCCCACCCAGGGATTGAAACTGCATCTCCTGTAGTGCAGGCCGTTTCTCTACTCCAGAGCCATTGAGGAATATTTCATATATTACATGGAAATTTTATCTTTGCCTATTTCTGTTTTTCCCTTTAGGGTACAGTGTTCTAAGGGTAAGGATTGTGTCAAACTCACCATTAAGTGCCTGGCACAGAGCAGGTACCCAGTAAACACTTGTCAAATTAAAAGAATTGCCAAGCTTCTGGCCAAGGCAACATACCCGTGTACAGGGAATGTGAACGATCCATTGGCCTTTCAGGATTTCCAAAGCACGGAGGAAGGATAGAGGGGAAGGATGAAAACCATGCCTCACAGTGGGACGGAAGGAGAGCCTGTGAAGCAAGATCCGGTTGAGGACAGATGGGTTGGAGTATAGCCGTTGAGGAGGAAACCCTTATGATCACTACCGTGGCTCCATTCCATTTGTTTTGGCAGGAGCCTACCCCCACTGGGCCCCCAGGGTCACGGAAGATTAGTCTGCACCCACGTTGTCATAGCAGTCCGGTGGGCTTTCAGCCTCTTGTTTCAAGGCTGGAGATCATCAAGAGCAGGAAAAATAATTACTCAGTAATACTCCTTTGGCTATTAAAAATAGAAACCATATTACTTGCCTTCAAGCAAGGGAGATGGATTGGACTTAGGTAACGTGTGAAAACACTGCCGAAAGAGGGTCTGAATAAGTAAGGTTTCCCTTTTGCCACATTTCTAGTTTCCCCTGCTCTTGTTGCCAGAAAACTTTGGATGCTTCCTGGTCCCACACTCCGAGCAGAGGCAAATGACCTTCCCTAATCTTCTCCTTTCGAAGCTGTTTGGCAGACACTGAGAAGCCAGGTGGAATGGAGCACCTCCCGTTAAAACTGAGTGTGAATTACGGGGCTCCTCCCCCATCCTCTTCCCTCACCCAGCCCCAGCACTGAGAACATCAAGGGCCTGGGAAATGCATTTTAATAGACAGTTCCTCTCTGTGCCCCTCACAGGACCTCCTCCACTGCCTTCCCTTCAGGAAACCATCTATAAAACAGAACATTTTGGAAGCAGTCATAAAGTGCAGATTAATAGCCATAGAAGTATTTTCACCATTTCTGTTTATCCCCTGTGGATGTACATGTTTTTTGTCTGAATTCATACATTCATGGTCATCTATTACTAGATGACTTTGGAGGAAGAGAAGTGGTTCATGATTTTCTCTTTCTTTTAATTTCAGGAACTGAAAGATGACTTGAAGGGTGATCTCTCTGGCCACTTCAAGGGTCTCATGGTAGCCCTGGTGACCCCACCGGCAGTGTTCGATGCGAAACAGCTGAAGAAATCCATGAAGGTATGAGTTCTGCACAGGCTGTTTCTGCCTAGGATTTGATGATCAGAAAGAGCGTCTTTCTTCCAGTGCACACTTGAGCACGTGCTTAGTTGCTCCGTCATGTCCGACTCTTTGGGACCCTGTGGGCTGTAACCCGCCAGCCTCCTCTGTCCATGGATTCTCCAGGCAAGAATACTCGAGTGGGTTGCCATTTCCTTCTCCAGGGATCTTCCCGACCCAGGGATGGAAGCTGAGTCTCTTGTGTCACCTGCATTGGCAAGCGGGTTCTTTACCCCCGAGATACTTGCACCCTTGAGGTATGGGAGTCAACGTGATGAATTTGGAGATTCCGTGCTCTCCAACTGTTAGAACAGCTCTGAGATGGGAAGCAGTTGTGGAACCTTAAGCCCACGTGTTCCTAGCCTGAAAGGATATTGTCCAATTTTGTTTTTTTGACCTGAGGAGTCAAATTCTCTATTTTGTTGTCACTGAGAGTTAGTGGCGCCATCATTAACCCCATTGCCTAGGCCCCAAAACTAGAACTGTCCTTGATCCCTCGCTTCCTCTCACACATCAAAGCTACCTTTTTTTTTTTTTTTTTCAGAGAAGCTCAAGCTCTCTTCTTAGTTAAGGCTCTTTGACTGATTGAATTAGGCCTGCTTAGAATATATAAGATGCTCCCCCAAAAGGTTGATCGATAATAGACTGTAACTGCAAAATACTTTCACAGCAACACTAGATTAATGTTTGATGGAATAACTGAGGACTGTAGCCTGGCCAGACTGACACATAAAGCTGATCGTTACACCCTCTCCTCCCCTGCCCACCACCCCAATTCATTGCCGTAGCTGTACTGGCTTTCTTGCTGCTCTGTGGACAGTCTCAGCTTATTCCTATCTTGAAGTCTTTGTACATGATGTTCTTTCCATCTGGAACACTATTCTTCCAGATATTTTCTGTTAATTCACTCAGTTTAATTTTCTTAATTGCACCTATTATCATCTAAATTTATCTTGTTAATTTTTTGGTCCATTTACATATTATTTGTTCTGTCCAATGAACAGGCAAACTTTGATCCTATCAGGGAAGAACCTCATCCCTTTAGGAACTTCCTCTGGTTCTAGAGGAAAGCCTGTGATGAAACGGATGTTTGACATACGAATGAGTTTCGAGAGTGAGTTTGTAAAGTCCAGTTTGTTCATAAATCCAACAAAGTTAGCCTAGGTACCTATGGTACTATACTGTAATAGATTTATAATACTGTTCACATAAATAATACATAAAAAACAAACACAAGGAATAGAACAGTTTTAATCTTACAATCTTACAGTATTAATACCTTGAAAAGTACAGTAGTGCAATACAAAAGTTGGCATATAGGAGCATGTTTGAGTCTTTGAAAGTTTGCAACTTGAAAGTTTGTGTGTAGGGGACTTACTGTATTTGTTGACCTGAAGGAGGGGAAGGAAGAAGTCTAGTTCTGAGGCGAGACCATCTTCTCCTTCCCATCAGAGACAATCACTTTCTTTTCTGTGAAAGAAGTATAGTCTATGTACCTTGCAAAGCAGATGACAAGAGGTACAAGAGATATATTGGGTGAAATGCTTGCAAAGGATAAAGAAGAGGCAGAGCAGGGTAGGTGGCGTGAAACTGCTGACTACAGTACGAGTGTGACAGCTGTGAAAGGAGAGAGGGAAGGAAGGAGGCTCAGACAGGAAGGGCCTCCGTCTGCAGCACTGCTCTGAGGAAGCCGTGCCAGACCGATGGGGAGCCCTGAGCAAGGTGTGCCCTTTGGAGGAGTCTTACATGGACTGCAAGGAGATCCAACCAGTCCATTCTGAAGGAGATCAACCCTGGGATTTCTTTGGAAGGAATGATGCTAAAGCTGAAACTCCAGTACTTCGGCCACCTCATGCAAAGAGTTGACTCATTGGAAAAGACTTTGATGCTGGGAGGGATTGAGGGCAGGAGGAGAAGGGGATGACAGAGGATGAGATGGCTGGATGGCATCACTGACTTAATGGACATGAATCTGAGTGAACTCCGGGAGTTGGTGATGGACAGGGAGGCCTGGCGTGCTGCGATTCATGGGGTCACGAAGAGTCGGACACGACTGAGCAATTGAACTATATGGGGTGGAATGGTGGCCCAGCTTTGGTGGCCCAGCTTCGATTCCCCTTCCATGCTCAGTCATTGAAAGCAGCCTGGAGAGACCATGATCTTGGTGTGAATTTTGTGGCAGATCCAAAGGTTGGAAGCTATCAGCCAGCTACATTCTTTGCAGCGTATTCTCTTGAAATGAAATCTCAGCAGTGCATTTCTATGGCTGCTACAGTGGGGGACAGCTTAGCAGGTGAAATGGTGAGAATTAGATTAGCCAACAAGGATTAGAAATTTTCCCTCTATGTAAAAGAAACCCAAAGGAAGCCATCCATAGCTCAGTATCATGGTACCATCATTATCAGACCTTCAGTCTTGAGGTTCCACCATCTTCAGCCTATAGATTATACTTCTTATCTAGATGGCTGCTCAACATCCAGCCATTACACCTTCATTCCAGACAACTGAAAAGAGTCAAAGACCAAGATGTGTTCATCTTTTCTCTTTACGGACTCCCAGAAATTGCATGTGGGGCATCACGTATATTTCATGGATCAGAATTTAGTTATATAGATAACCTAGCTCTAAAGGAAGCTGAGAAACATGGTCTTTATTTGGGTTCATGTGTTACTAAGTCACTTCATTTGTGTCCCCCTCTTTGCAACTCCATGGACTACAGCCCTCCAGGCTCCTCGGTCCATGAGATTCTCCAGGCAAGAATACTGGAGTAGGTTGCCATGCCTTCCTCCAGGGGATCTTTCCAACCCAGGGATCAAACTCACATCTCTTGTGTCTCCTGCATTAGCAGGCAGGTTCTTTACCACTGAGCCATCTGGGAAGCCACTTTATTTGGGTAGCTTTGTGCTAAGTTTAAAAATGGAGATTCTATCAACAATGAATTCTGATCAATGATGATAAAAGAAATATTGGATCTGCTCAATTTTGCTGTAAACCTAGAACTGCTCTAAAATGAATCAGGAGCTTGGGATTAACATATGCACACTAATGTATAAAAGATAGATAACCAGCAAAAGCCTACTGTGTAGCCCAGGGAGCTTTACTCGATATTCTGTGATAACCTATATGAGAAAAGAATGTAGTATATATGTTAATGTATAACTGAATCATTTTACTCTACACCTGAAACTAACATGATGTTGTGATCAACTATACTTCAATAAAGTTTTAAAAAGAAGGAAAGCACCCTCCAAAGATACATCTATTTAAAAATAATAAATAATTTGAAAAAGAGATCTATTAGGGAACCACTAGGAATCTTTGCCGCAGAGGGACACAATTGAGCCTCTTTTCTTATACGACCTTGACCTGCTTTGATCAAGTGCTAGTGTAAATGGCTTCTACAGTGTGACTCAGTGACCTCAATATAAACCAAGACTCAGGAATCACTAGCCTCTAAACCAGCTGGGCTCATGGTCTCATACAATATCGAGGTTTTAAAAACCTCCCCAATGAAGAGGATGATGCCTGCTGACCAACGCGGTGCATTGGCACAAGGATGAACTCATTCAAAAGAATTGCAGAGCCCTCTCTAAATACAATGACACGTTGGAATGCTCACTTCCGATCCTGATGTAAGCTTTCCCTTTATACTCTTTCCTCCTGGAATTAGTCAATGAATTTTTACACTACAGCAGGACATTTTCTTTAAAATTTTAATGTCAGTTAACTTTAGATGATTCATGTTATTTTAATACTAAAATACACAGAAAATTTAAATACTGGTTTAAAGAAAGTGATTGACTAAAAACGATTCTTTTCTTCCGTGTAAAACAAGATATTAAGACGGAAGTGCATAAAGCTGAGTTTTTTTAAAGTGTTCTAAAAATTGTTTTTCATGAGACTTCCCTGGTGATTCAGCGGTTAAAAATCTGTCTTCCAATGCAAGGGAGATGTGTTCGATCCCTGGTCCAGGAACTAAGATCCCACATGCTGTGGGGCAACTAAGCTGGCATGCTACAACTAGAGATCCTGAATGCCACGACTAAGACCCAGTGCAGTCAAATAATAAATATTTTTTTAAATAGTTTTCCTTTCTCTTTCTAGGGCACGGGGACAAATGAGGATGCACTGATCGAAATTCTAACCACTAGGACGAGCAAGCAGATGCAGGAGATCGGCCATGCCTACTATACAGGTGATCTTGTTTTCTGCTTACCTTTACTGCTCGCTGTTCACACCTATATGAGCCAATGCTATTTTCCCCCAGAAACCCACCAAGCTCTTCTTCATGAGAAGGCAAGAGTATAAAAAGGAGGACACATTCTACAATGGGCTAAGGACTGCGGATTTTTCAGAGAACATTTTAATATGATCTGAGCTAGAAACTGCTATATAGCAATGGCATTAATGCTTTGCATGTAAACATTACAACTCCAGTGGATTTTGCTCTCAGCAATTGCTGCTTAATTGAATCAACCATTTTCATCAATGGAAGAGACTCAAATCATTGTATATTCATATGACATGCTAAAAGCACTGGGCTTAGCCTCATGATTTTTGGTGTCGGAAATTGTATGTATGTGTGCACTCAGTCGTGTCTAACTGTTGGTGATCCCCAGGACTGTAGCCCACCAGACTCCTCTGCCCATAGAACTTTTCAGGCAAGAATGCTGGAGTGGGTTGCCATTTCCTACTCCAGGGCACCATCAAGACTGGTGGCGTGAAGAGATGTACTGGGAAAAGTCTGGGAGGGTCCCAAACACAGCACTTCCAGGTCTGCAAGATACATCCCCCTCCCAGCACAGTGATGTATCAGTTTAACTGCCAACCAGGGAGGGTCACTTGGTCTTTGGTGTCTGGGGTTTTCAGTGGGGTTTTATTACACATGCCTGATTTTTTTTTAGAAACTAAGCAACAGAACCTTTTACTTGTTTATTGATTTTTGGCTTCACTGGGTCTTCTTTGCTCGGCACAGGCTTTCTCTGGTTGCAGCATCAGGGGCTACTCTTGGTTGTGCTGCATGGGCTTCTCACTGCAGTGGCTTCTCTTGTTGCAGAGCGTGGGCTCTAGAGCGTGCAGGCTTCAGTAGTTGCGGTCCATGGGCTTAGGTGCCCCGTGGCATGTGCTATCTTCCCAGACTGGGGATCGAACTCATGCCCTTTGCATTTCATTGCACATGGATTCTTACCCACTGGACCACCCAGGAAGTCCTACACAGGCATGACTGACTGACTCCATCACAGCCATGTGACTGAACTCCATCTCTAGTCCCTTCCTGCCCACTAGAGGTCAGGCTGATATCACATGGTTCAAAGCCTTAACCCTTTAGTCACCAAGTTGATCTTCCTAGTGTGACCCAGCACCATCTGGAGTCATCTTGTTAGCATAAACTCAGCTGTGGTTCAAGGGACCCTCCATGAATAACAGTGATATTCCTATTGGGGAAATTCTGATTGTTTAGAGGTTAGCTGCAAAAAGCAAGGGACAATTACCAGGCCAATTCTTATTAAACAACAGCTCCCTGCACCCCCTCCAAGTACCTTAAGGGAGCCATGGTTTCTATGGTTTTTTATCATGGGAGCTTTTGCAGTGGAAGAGAGCAAAAGGAGGGATATACCAGTCCCCAGGTGGGTGTTAGAGAGTTTACTTTGAGAATTTCTCATTAAAATGTAGATCCCTCAAAGATAGGTGACTATTTTATTGTTAATGTGCTAATCAGGTCTAGTCAGAAAACCAGAAACACATTAGAGAATTTTAATATCAAGAATTGTTTAAGCACCTTCTGGAAAACTGAAAAAGTAGCACAGAAACACAGGCATAGCTCAGAAGTGTAACCCTCGAGGCCGGGACAAGATTAGGGTTTTCAGAAACTAGCTCAGAGGAGGGTGCTGGTACTTTCCGGTGTTGGTACTGGGTTGCCCAGAAGTTGTTCTGGTCTTTCTGTAATATTTTATGGGAAAACCCAAAAAAAACTTTTTGGCCAACCCAATGCTTCAGGGGTTCAGAGGAGAGGCCTCAGAATTGGAGTTCAGATTTCCGTGGAGGGGAAGGGGGCTCCATCTCGCTAGGGCTAGTATCTCCAGGGGCATGTAAACAGGTGACTTGTTCTAGGAGCCTGGAGCCAACTGCTGCTGTCTGGGTGAATCTCTTCACCGGGTTGACACTGTCCTTCCTTCCTCCTCCTGCCTTCCATGTGATCTCCCTCTACTCCCCTCATTGGTGGAACCTGAGAGGGAGGTGGGGTCGGGGGCGGGGGGGACAAAAGAGAAATATAATTTGTCGAGTCCTGCCCCTAGCTCCACAAGTCAAGTTGTAGAGGGACAAATTTGGGGTAGATGAGACCATTGCTCAAAAATAGGCATAGATGGGTACATGGTGGGTGTTTAATGTCTTTGATTCCCTCAGTTCAACAAGATGTACTTGTGAAAAATCCACCAGACCCCAGGGCTGTATCCTAAGATACTATATTGCTTTTTGGTATCTGTTAGAAGAGTTACCCCTCCATGAGTTGACTGACCCCAAAATTCTCCCTGAAGTTCAGCATTAATTTATGTACAAACAGCCCTGTGGTGTAATCTCTATGAAGGGGGAATTTTTGTCTTTTTTGCTCTATGTATTATTTCCAGTGCTCAGAATATTTTTCGAATGGATATCCCTAAGACTGAGATAGGGGACCTCAAGAGCCAAGTGAATGGGACTATTGTTTTGCAAATATGACAAGCGGATCCTTGTTCAGAGTTACCAGATGTCCGGGTATCTGTGAGTTAAGCTCTCTAAAGCTAGAAGGAATTGAACCACATCTAGGTTCCCTTGGTAAGTAGGGATTCATGATACACAAGAACTGAAAGAAGGAAATAGTAAAAGAAGGAAGCGAGCTAGAGCCAGAAGTCTCAGTCATGTAGAGCCAAGCTGGTACGGGACACAGAGCTTTCCTAGGGACTCAGCCTTCCAGTCACTCCCTTTGCCTCAGGCATCCATGGCTCCCCTGTACGTCTCCATCCGAGCAACACTTTCCCCTCCTTCTCTGCCTCTACCGTTCTTGAAGAGACCAAGTAACATCTCTTCACTCACCACATGGTATGTGTCTCCTCAAGGCTTGCATTTGCTCACAGTTTCTGATTTTTTCTTGGCTTCAGTTTTATGCTTTATTTCTGGGGGTCTTTCCACGTCATTGTTACTCTTTTTAAAAACTTCTATACGGCTCACTCTGTAACAGAGAAGATTCAGTGGGCTCAGAAAGGCACTTTCTTGTGGGCAGAGTTCTCCCACCAGGTCACCTCGTAGGCTGCTGGCAACCTCTAGTCAGAGGCCAACTCTGTTGCAGTCAGCTGTAGTGAGAGCGATGGCGTCATAGAATGTGAAACAGTGACCTATGCATTAAAAATCTATCAGACGAACTGTCAACATGGCCCTCATAGAGGGACCAGGTATATGGAGTAGCTTGTACAGTACAATGATACAATAACACTTCAATGAATAGAGATCTGAATTCTGAACTCTTCCCAGTATTCTAAAGTCAACAGTGCATGAGAGAATACTGAATCAAGAATCAAGAGCTCTAACTTCTGCTTCAAACTTCTGCATTATTAAGACACTGTATTTGTTTTTCTGTACCCTACTGTGCCCCAAAATGCATAAAGTAGTTTTCAACTTTTATTGAAAAAATCTTCATATTTTTAGTCTCAGTTCAGTTCAGTCGCTCAGTCGTGTCCGACTCTTTGTGACCCCATGAACCGCAGCACACCAGGCCTCCCTGTCCATCACCAACTCCCAGAGTTCACCCAACCCATGCCCATTGAGTTGGTGATGCCATCTAACCATCTCATCCTCTGTCATCACCTTCTCCTCCTACCTTCAATCTTTCCCAACATCAGGGTCTTTTCCAATCAGTCAGCGCTTTGCATCAAGTGGCCAAAATATTGGAGTTTCAGCTTCAACATCAGTCTTTCCAATGAACACCCAGGACTGATTTCCTTTAGGATGGACTAGTTGGATCTCCTTGCTGTCCAAGGGACTCTCAAGAGTCTTCTCCAACACCACACTTCAAAAGCATCAATTCTTTGGCACTCAGCTTTCTTTATAGTCCAACTCTCACATCCATACATGACTACTGGAAAAACCATAGCCTTGACTAGACAGACCTTTGTTGACAAAGTAATGTTTCTGCTTTTTAATATGCTGTCTAGGTTGGTCATAACTTTCCTTCCAAGGAGTAAGCGTCTTTTAATTTCATGGCTGCAATCACCATCTGCAGTGACTTTGGAGCACCCCAAAATAAAGTCAGCCAGTGTTTCCACTGTTTCCCCATCTATTTGCTATGAAGTGATGGGACCAGATGCCATGATCTTAGTTTTCTGAATGTTGAGCTTTAAGCCAAGCTTTTCACACTCTTCTTTCACTTTCATCAAGAGGCTCTTTAGTTCCTCTTCACTTTCTACCATAAGGGTGGTGTCATCTGCATGTCTGAGGTTATTGACATTTCTCCTGGCAATCTTCATTGCAGCTTGTGCTTCCTCCAACCCAGTGTTTCTCATGATATACTCTGCATATAAGTTAAATAAGCAGGGTGACAATATACAGCCTTGACGTACTCCTTTTCCTATTTGGAACCAGTCTATTGTTCCATGTCTAATTCTAACTGTTGCTTCCTGTTTTCCTGCAAAAAAATACCTGGAGTAAAAAGGAGGTGTGGGAGGTTGCATGAGACTCATCTAGATAATTCTAGTATTATAAAATACTTCTCCAAATTCGAACAAATCAGCATCATCCTTAGGCTTGATATTTTTATTTTTTATTTATTTATTTTTTTTAACACTGTAAAATATCTTTATTTCTTTTTTAACATCTAATACTATAGTCCATAGAAATTATTTGTCATATCTATTTAGATTTGATACTCAGAAAAATATCACTCTAGTTCATCTTACCCACATTATTTCTATCTCATGGTCAGTATTTGGATGCACTTCTGTGATTAAATTTTAGTAGCAGAGTTAAACTTTTCTT
>SJYQ01035785.1:20616-71503 GCA_006410935.1 Redunca redunca
CTAGTTCATCTAGATATTTTTAAATTAAATGATATTTTTAAAATCATGATATTTTTAAATTAAAAATTTTTTTCTAAAAGTGAAGGATAGATATAACAATAACATGAGTTATATAACAATAACATGAGTTAGGGAAAATGCTGCCTACTAAAAGTTAATACTACTTAGATAAATAATCTGTATTTACAGTAGATTTTGTTTACTTGAATTGCTCTGGAAAATTATAAATTTCATAAAAGAGACTTACTAAAATCATACTGAAGTTTCTCTCTCAACACAGTTCTTAAGATTAGATAATCTCAAATCATTTTCTTTTTTTAAATTTGTTTTTGGCTCCACTGGGTCTTTGTTGCTACACTCATGCTTTCTCTAGTTGCAGTGCATGGGCTTCTCATTGTGGTGACTTCACTTGTTGCCGCTCATGGGCTGTAGAACGTGGAGTCAGTGGTTGCAGCACCCTGCAACTTAGTTGCCCCTCGGCATGTAGGATCTTTCTGGACCATGAATCAAACCCCTGCCCCCTGCATTGG
Organism: Redunca redunca; assembly: GCA_006410935.1. NCBI lineage: Eukaryota > Metazoa > Chordata > Mammalia > Artiodactyla > Bovidae > Redunca > Redunca redunca. The sequence goes on from SJYQ01035785.1 coordinate 21,147, forward strand.
CGGGTGGATTCTTAACCACTAGGCCACCAGGGAAGTCCTCATATCACTTTCTATAGTTGTCCTTTACTGATTTAAAAGGACAAGTATTCATATGACTAGTTTATAGACTTCTTGAAAATGAGGCAGGCAGTTCAAATAGCCCCATGGTGTCAGCTGCATCCAGGTATGCAAGTGACTCCAAGAGAACCACTACTCCGTGGATGGAACAGAACAGAGTTTTGAGCTGCGTTGAACACTGCACATCACAGGCTATATAAAAGGAGCACTAAAATATGTGAACACACAGTTGGCATTTGTTATGGAAAAACAGTATGTTTTAGGGTAGCTTTCTTACTTTTGAGAGCTATCAAATAATGCAACCTAGCTGTATGCATTAAGATTAGAGGTAGGTTCAATACAGCAAAAATAACAGTGGCTTAAGTAAGATGAACATTTGTTTCTTTCATATATAGAAATGTGGACATAAGCAATTCTAGGACTGGTATGATAGCTCCTCAGAACTTTCAGGAACCCAGACCCCTTCCTGCTTATTTTTATGCCATCACTCAGATATAGTTCTTCACAGACCAAGATGGCTGCCTGAGCTCCAGCAATCAATCTACGCACCAAGCAGTAGGATGGAGGAAGGCAAGAAGATGGACATGAGCCATCACTAAGGAGATTTCCCAGCAGTGTCCTAAAGGTCTGCCTACATTTCATGCCAAGAGGAGAGCTGAGAATGTGGTCTTGAAGCTGTGTGTACTATGTCTTACTTAAGACCAGGTTTCTATCCCTATGGCAGAAAGATGTAGTAGAAATTGGAAAGCAAACTAATAGCTTAGCCACCCTAGCTTTCTCACTATACATTTCTTAGTACCGTAGTCAGATGAAATGAACCATGATTTGATCCAGAATGGCAGCTTTTTTTTTTTCTGTTCTCTGCTACCTCCACACCACACACTATAGTAATAGTTATAAGAAGAACTTATCTATTGCAGAAGAGCACTAAAACATTAAGAAAAGAAGCAGTAGCAAGATTTATTTTATCAGGTACTCATTCCTTCCCAATGTTGACATTTAAGCTTTTCTGTTTTAAAATAATATTTTTAGCTTCTCAAGGCTTAGTTTCATTCTTATCTGGTTTCAGTGTACAAGAAGAGTCTTGGAGATGAGATTAGTTCTGAAACATCGGGTGATTTCCGGAAAGCTTTGTTGATTTTGGCAAATGTAAGTTTTTATTTTTCATTTTTCATTTTCCCCAATAAGATGCATGCTCAATAATGATTTTTAGGAAGTTTTCAAACAACCAAACTGAGACAGTGAGATTGCAATTTTCCTTATGAAATGATTTGTTCATTTTACATTTGTATCACCACCATGCAGCATAATATTTAACTACCATCATAAAAGTATAAAATAATGAGTAGCCAAAAAATCTTGTTTTGACCAGTGTATGGATTAAATGTATTTTGATCAGGGTTTGTAATACATTAGAAAATATTCTGTTAGTTCATCTGGGCTTCCCTGGTGATAATAAAGAATCCCTCTGCAATATGGGAGACCTAGGTTCAATTCCTGAGTTGGGAAGATCCCCTGGAGGAGGGGATGGCAACCCACTCCAGTATTCTTGCCTGGAGAATCCCATGGACAGAGGAGCCTGGCAGGCTACAGTTCATGGGGTCTTGAAGAGTTGGACACAACTGAGCAACTAAATACACACACAAGTTCATCTAGAAGAAAAATCATTTATTTCCATTGTAAGTGTCTCCATTTTTAAGAACATGCTGATTTTCTTTTGGCAAATGTAAGTTTTTATTTATCTGAACTCCAAAGAATATATGACTTTTGGTAGCATTTAAATTAAGTAGGAAGCATAATTGAGACTTACCTTCAGAGAAGTTGTATATCAGTCTCAGGACTTAAAAAGTGACTTTCTGCAACTTCATCCTTGCCCTCTGGGGAAGAGCCGATAAACCATTCATCACCATGTGACCAAAATGTGGCCACAGCTTGCTGTCTGTTTTTAGGATGCTCATGGCTTTATGAAAAAGGTGGTAAGGTCAAGCACAATAAAGGGTGGAAATGGTATGGGCCTAACAGAAACAGAAGATATTAAGAAGAGGTGGCAAGAATACACATAAGAACTATACAAAAAAATCGTCATGACCCAGAAAACCATGATGGTGTGACCACTAACCTAGAGCCAGACATCCTGGAATGTGAAGTCAAGTGGGCCTTAGGAACCATCACTATGAACAAAGCTAGTGGAGGTGATGGAATTCCAGTTGAGGTATTTCAAGTCTGAAAAGATGATGCTGTGAAAGTGCGGCACTCAATATGGCAGCAAATTTGGAAAACTCAGCAGTGGCCACAGGACGGGAAAAGGTCAGTTTTCATTCCAGTCTCAAAGAAAGGCAATGCCAAAGAATGTTCAAACTACTGCACAATTGCACTCATCTCACAAGCTAACAAAGCAATGCTCAAAATTCTCCAAGCCAGGCTTTAATAGTGCATGAACTGAGAACTTCCAGATGTTCAAGCTGGTTTTAGAAAAGGCAGAGGAACCAGAGATCAAATGGCCAGCATCCACTGGATCATCAAAAAAGCAAGAGAGTTCCAGAAAAACATCTACTTCTGCTTTATTGACTATGCCAAAGCCTTTGACTGTGTGGATCACAACAAACTGTGGAAAATTCTTCAAATGATGGGAATACCAGACCACCTTACCTGCCTCCTGACAGGTCAGGAAGCAACAGTTAGAACTGGACATGGAACAATGGACTGGTTCCAAATTGGGAAAGGAGTACGTCAAGGCTACATATTATCACCCTGTTTGTTTAACTTATATGCAGAGTACATCATGCAAAATGCCAGGCTGGATGAAGCACAAGCTGGAATCAAGATTGCTGGGAGAAATATCAACAACCTCAGATATGCAGAAAGTGAAGAAGAACTAAAGAGCCTCTTGACAAAAGTGAAAGAAGAGAGTGAAAAAGTTGGCTTAAAACTCAACATTCAGAAAACAAAGATCATGGCATCTGGTCCAATCAGTTCAGTTCAGTCGCTCAGTCGTGTCCAACTCTTTGTGACCCCATGAATCACAGCATGCCAGGCCTCCCTGTCCATCACCAACTCCCGGAGTTCACTCAAACTCATGTCCATTGAGTCGGTGATGCCATCCAGCCATCTCATCCTCTGTCATCCCCTTCTCCTCCTGNGTTTCCCCATCTATTTCCCATGAAGTGATGGGACCAGATGCCATGATCTTCATTTTCTGAATGTTGAGCTTTAAGCCAACTTTTTCACTCTCCTCTTTCACTTCATCAAGAGGCTTTTTAGTCCCTCTTCACTTTCTGCCATAAGGGTGGTGTCACCTGCATATCTGAAGTGATTGATATTTCTCCTGGCAATCTTGATTCCAGCTTGTGCTTCTTCCAGCCCAGCATTTCTCATGATGTACTCTGCATAGAAGTTAAATAAGCAAGGTGACAATATACAGCCTTGACATACTCCTTTTCCTATTTGGAACCAGTCTGTTGTTCCATGTCCAGTTCTAACTGTTGCTTCCTGACCTGCTTATAGCTTTCTCAAGAGGCAGGTCAGGTGGTCTGGTATTCCCATCTCTTTCAGAATTTTCCACATGGTCCCATCACTTCATGGCAAATAGATGGGGAAGCAATGGAAATGGTGAGAGACTTTATTTTTTTGGGCTCCAAAATCACTGCAGATGGTGACTACAGCCATGAAATTAAAAGACACTTGCTCCTTGGGAAAAAAGCTCTGACAAACCAAACAGCATATTAAAAAAGCAGAGATATTACTTTTCTAACAAAGGTTCGTCTAGTCAAAGTTATGGTTTTTCCAAGTAGTCCTGTATGGATGTGAGAGTTGGACTATAAAGAAAGCTGAGCACCAAAGAATGGATGCTTTTGAACTGTGGTGTTGGAGAAGAATGTTGAGAGTCTCTTGGACTGCAAGGAGATCCAACCAGTCCATCCTAAAGGAGATCAGTCCTGAATATTCATTGGAAGGACTGATGCTGAAGCTGAAATTCCAATACTTTGGCCACCTGATGCAAAGAACTGCCTCATTGTTAAAAGACCCTGATGCAGGGAAAGATTGAAGGTGGGTGGAGAAGGGGACAACAGAGGCTGAGATGGCTAGATGGCATTACTGACTCAATGGACATGCATTTGAGTAAGCTCCAGGAGTTTGTGGTGAACAGGGAATCCTTGCCTGCTGCAGTCCATGGGGCTACAAAGAGTGGGACAAGACTGAGAGACTGAACTGAACTGTACTGAAGGTCAGGATGAGATACAGTCATAGACGTGTGTAAGAGGGGCTTTCCAGGTGGCACTAGTGGTAAAGAACCCGCCTGCCAATGCAGGAGACATAGGAGATGCAGGTTTGATCCCTGGCTTGGGAAGATCCCCTGGAGGAGGAGATGGCAACTCGCTCCTGTATTCTTGCCTGGAGAATCCCTTGGACAGAGACGTTTGGCTGACTATAGCCCATAGGGTCCCAAAGAGTTGGACACAGCTGAAGCAACTTAGCATGCACGTACTCACATGTGCAAAAGAGGAAATGACTTAAGCCCTATCTCAACAGCCTCTTTCAGCTGATTTACACACCCCTTAATGTGTAGGAAAATCCCGATCACTGTCCCAGCCTGAGGGTCGAGGCAACACTTGTCATTATGCTACTAGGGAACAATTTATCCTCATATAGTTTCAGTTTTTTTCAATGGCAAAAGCCTTTTGATGTTTGAATCTATAAATCCAAGCTGATGAGACATCACTACAAACATACAGTCCCACAGGTCAGTATTCATAAGTGTACATCTACTTGTATGTGTGGTGAGCACACACGCCCACAGGAGGCAGTGGAGAGCAGGGCTCCTGGACAGGGTTTCAGAATCGGGCCTGGACCTTCTTGCTCCTCTGCTGCCTACCAGCTCTATGTACTTAGCCAAGTTACTTTAACTCAAGCCTTAAAGCCTTCACTTCACATCTGTAAAATTAAAATAATAGTATTACCAATCACAGAGGGTGCTGTGAAAATACAGAGAAAGAGTATAAATAACAGCAGAGAAAGTGATTGATATGTGGTGGTGGCAGCTTATTGGAATTAATGCCAACGATCATCAACACTTTTATTATTGGAACAGAGTGAATGATGAAAGGAAAATAAGAAAGCCACAAACCAGAGAAGGCTAGTTGGAGCAGAGTAGCAGCAGAGCTGGAAGCAACAGAGAAAAGAAATCATGCAAAAGCAGGCAGGCATACAAAGACCTAATATTTGTAAATAGGCATAAATATATTTTTTAAAATTTTTGTTTATTATTTATTTATACTGAAGCATAATTGCTGAATTGATGCTTTTGAACTGTGGTGTTGGAGAAGACTCTTGAGAATCACTTGGACTACAAGGAGATCCAACCAGTCAATCCTAAAGGAAATCAGTCCTGAATATTCATTGGAAGGACTGATGCTGAAGCTGAAACTCCAATACTTTGGCTACCTGATGTGAATAACTGACTCATTGGAAAAGACTGTCATGCTGGGCAAGATTGAAAGCAGGAGGAAAAGGGGATGACAGAGGATGAAATGGTCGAATGGCACCAACTCCAGGAGTTGGTGATGGACAGGGAGGCCTGGCTTGCTGCAGTCCATGGTGTCACAAAGAGTGGGACATGACTGAGCGACTGAACTGACTGAACTTTATTTATAGTTATCATAAAATATTGACTTTATTTCCTGTGTTGTACAGTGTATCCTTATAGCTTATTTTATATCTAATAATTTATATCTCTTATTCCCCTAACCCTATAATGCCCCTGCTCGCTTCCCTTCCCCCATTCATAACCACTAATTTAGAACAAATGCGTTTTTTAAAGTATTACAGCCAAAAGTTTCATTCATCTGTAATTTGCAAAATAATTCAGGCAATCTTCTTTCCTTCTCCATCTTCCATCTTCTATAATGTCCTGAATAATTTATGTGCAAGCATACACACTTAGCCACAGAGCCTTCAACAGTAGAGTTAGTGGGGAATCTTTAAGTTTGGGGTTTATTTTAATAGACTTTATTTTTAGAGCAGTTTTGGATTTCCAGAAAAATGCAGCAGAAGCTACAGAAACCTCCCACATGCCCCCTCTTCCTCGCACACATCTTGCGTTAGCATGGTACATTGGTTGTAGTTGATGGATGAATTAGATAATGATTACATGATGAATGAATGAACTGACACATTATGAACTAAAGTCTGCACGTTAGGATTCACTCTTTGTGTTACACATTCTATGGGTTTGGATAAATGTTTAATGTCTTGTGTCCACCATTACAGAATCATATGGAATAGTTTTACTGCCCTAAAAATCTTCTATGCTTCAGCCATTCATCCCTCTCTTTCTCCCTCTGAACCTCTGGTAGCCAGTGATCTTTTTATCTCTATAGTTTTGCCTTTCCCAGATGGTCCTATAGTTGAAATAATACAGTGTATAGGCTTTTCAGACTGCATCATTTCATGGCTTAATAATTCCTTTCCTTTTTTTTTTTTTTTTTTTCATCACTGAGTGCTATTTCACTGCGGGCTTCCCAGGTGGCTCAGTGGTAAATAATTCACCTGCCAATGCAGGAGACCTGTGTTCAATCCCTGGGTCGGAAAGATCCCCTGGAGGAGGAAATGGCAACCCACTCCAGTATTCTTGCCTGGGAAATCACACAGACGAGGACTCTGGTGGGCTACAGTCCACCGGGTCACAAAGAGTCGGACACGACAGAGAGAGAGAGATGTTGTTGAGCATCTTTTCATGCACTTTCTCACCATTTGTATATCTGATATCTATTCAGATGCTTTGCCCATTTTTAATTAGGTTGTTTGTTCTCTTTTTGTCAAGTTTTAAGAGCTTCTATGTATTTTAGATACAAGTCCTGTATCAGATATGTGTTTGCATACATTTTCTCCCAAGGTGTGGCTTGTCTTATGATTCCCTGAAGACCTTGAGTTTCCAGAGAAGGACACTCGTGCTCAGAAGACTGTAGGGATTTGCTGCAGATTTCATGGCTAGCCAGCGGCAGGGCCAGAAAGAGAGCTGTGAGTGCTCAGTTCCTTTGGGCCATGTGGTCCTCACTGGAAGAAGCAGCTCTAAGAGGCCCTGTGGGTTCAAATGCCAAATGATGGAATATTTATCTTTAAAAAGACTGCCTTCATTTTTATCTTCTCTGATTAGGGCAGAAGAGATGAGAGTCTAAAAATGGATGAGCAGCTGGCCAGAAAGGATGCTCAGGTCAGTAACAGAGCAGAGAAAACATCTCCTTGAACTCTCCTCCCTCCTGACTGCCTTCTTATATCTCCGGCATCAGCTGGGGCCGTGCTCTCTTCTTTTCTGTCTGAAGGAGAAGCCTGAAGCCCAGCGATACCTTAGCTCCATCCTTCTGCCTTCCCCAGTGCTGGTTATTATTCCCCTGGCTCCTGCCACTTCAACTGTCAGATTTTTCTACTAGAAGTGAGAGTCATGGCTTATCGAAGACCTCAGTGACCTGTGAAATAAACTTACCCCTCTTCTCATCCCACCTAGAATTGGGTCCGTACTAGCATTTACGTCTTCTCTCTTTTCCAACAGATTCTCTATAATGCTGGTGAAAAGAGATGGGGCACGGATGAAGATGCCTTCACCGACATCCTGTGTATGAGGAGCTTTCCTCAATTGAAACTGAGTATGGACTCATGTTACAATCTTTTTATTTATTTTTTCTCTGCATTGTGTTGTTTTTGCAAGTACTTCAGGGTTTAATGCACATAATTCTGGAAAATGAAGTTAAAAATGGTGAAGGTGGTCCCATTTTTATGTACAGGAATTTCAGGAAATGACCTGGGGAAGCTGTGCTCCAACTCAAGGGAAAATCAACGGTACTCGGGTTTTACCCTCGGAGCTGAGTAGATCACCTGTGTGTGTTTAGTCGCTCAGTCATGTCTAACTCTTTGCAACCCCATGCACTATAGCCCAACAGGTTCTTCTGTCCATCGGATTTTCCAGGCAAGAATACTGGGGTGGGTTGCCATTTCCTCCGTCAAAGGGATCTTCCTGATCCAGGGATCAAAGCCACATTCCCTGTGTCACCTGCATTGCAGGCAGATTCTTTACCCCCTAGTGTTGATGTTCAGTCACTCAGTTGTGTCCAACTCTTTGCAACTCTTTGGACTGCAGCATGCCAGACTCCCGTGCCCTTCACCATCTCCTGGAGTTTGCTCAAACTCATGTCCATTGAGTTGGTGATGCCATCTAACCATCTCATCCTCTCTCATACCCTTCTCCTCTTGCCTTCAATCTTGCCCAACATCAGGGTCTTTTCCAATGAATCAGTTCTTTGCATCAAGTGGTCAAAGTATTGGAGCTTCAGCTTCAGCATCGGTCCTTCCAATGAATATTCAGGACTGATTTCCTTTAGGACTGACTGGTTTGATCTTGCTGTCCAAGGGACTCTCAAGAGTCTTCTCCAGTGCCACAGTTCTACAGCATCAGTTCTTCAGTGCTTAGCCTTTTTTATTGTTCAGCTCTCACATCCATACATGACTACTGGATAAACCATAGCTTTGGCTAGATGGACCTGTGTTGGCAAAGTAATGTCTCTGCTTTTTAACATGCTATCTTGGTTTGTCATAGCTTTTCTTCCAAAGAGCAAAGTCTTTTAATTTTATGGCTGCAGTCACCATCTGCAATGATTTTGGAACCCAAAAGAATAAGTCTGTCACTGTTTCTATTGTTTCCCCATCTATTTGCCCTGAAGTGATGGGACCGGATGCCAAGATCTTCAATTTTTGAATGTTGAGTTTTAAGCCAGCTTTTTCCTTCTCCTCTTTCATCTTCATAAAGAGGCTCTTTAGTTCCTCTTTGCTTTCTGCCATAAGGGTGGTGTCATCTGCATATCTGAAGTGATTGATATTTCTCCCAGCAATCTTGATTCCCGCTTATGCTTCATCCAGCCCAGCATTTTGCATGATGTACTCTGCATAGAAGTTAAATAAGCAGGGTGACAATATACAGCCTTGATGTAACTCCTTTCCCAATTTAGAACCAGTCCATTGTTCTATGTCTGGCTCTAACTGTTGCTTCTTGACCTGCATACAGATTTCTCAGGAGGCAGGTAAGGTGGTCTGGTATTCCCATCTCTTGAAGAATTTTTCAGTTTGTTGTGATCCACACAGTCAAAGACTTTAGCATTGTCAATGAAGTAGATGTTTTTCTGGAATTACCTTGCTTTTTCTGTGACCCAGCAGATGTTGGCCATTTGATCTCTGGTTCCTCTGCCTTTTCTAAATCAGCTTGTACATCTGGAAGTTCTCAGCTGATGTACCGTCGAAGCCCAGCTTGAAGGATTTTGAGCATTACCTTCTAGCATGTGAAATGAGTGTGTGACAGATAATAGACAGGGTCGGTTTGGGAGGGAGGAAAGAGGAGCCGCCCTCTGGGCTGAAAGCAGAGAGCAGTGTTCCTTCTGATGGCAGATCCTAAATCACAGCTTCCAGACCTTCTTGCCTAGTTAGCTACTTTCCAGGAAAACCAGGCATTACGGGTGATCTCTGTTAATGCATAAATATGGATTATCATTCAACTTTTTATGATATGCAGGTAAATGGGTGTGGTGGGGAAGCTGTTTTGCTCAGACCAGCTATTCCATGGAACTGCTAAGCACCCACCCCTTCACTCATGCATCTCCCTGGGTCATTCTGGAAGCAACAGCACCTGAAAATCTAGAACTCCTCTTCCTATGGACATCTAACTGTATCTTCCCTGTGCTGGTCTGGAGAACCACCACGGTGCATGACTATGCTTACGCCGAGTTGGTGGGAAAATGAGGAGACTTGGACACTGAAATTTCATCCTTTTTATAAAATAATAATAATAGTATATTATAGTTGCTTTATTAATGTCTTTATTTGAAAAATAAAAACCAAACAATCATAGATCTCCAAATTTTCTGTTTTCACATTTTACTTGGAAACAATATACTTGGCTTATGAAGTATCCCTCCAAGCTAGGTGGTGTTGTGTACAGGTTTTACTTTCGGGAAATATTGACCAAGAACTTTCAATGCCTTCCACTAAGTATGAAATAGGCTCTGTTGCCTTGGGGAGTGATTTATTCAGCACAAAGAAATCCTCACAGTTAAGATTTCAGTAGCAGATTTAAAACATACTTTGACTCATGACCACATTCTTGTTTCTCGGGTGCTGTTATCTTTTAAAAGTTAGCCCACCTTGCTAGAGAAATCGTTTATCATTTAACCTTTTAGGCTATTTTAAATGCTTACAGCCTGGGATGGGGAGGGAAGAAAGGAGAGAGAGATTAATCATTGAAGAAAATGGCCTATGAAGTTCAAGTTTTATTGTCGATGATATTTTTAAAATGAAATAAAAGACAAAAACTTTGTGCTGAGTTTTTGATGGTTTAAAGAAGTGTTTGTGCTTGCTACTTAATAACTTGATTTGCTGCATATCAAATCAGAAGCTAAAATATATCCAGTTGTCAACTGGGATGCTTTCATTTTTTTTGCGATGCTGCTTTTCAGCATTTGATGAATACAGAAACATCAGCCAGAAGGACATCGAGGACAGCATAAAAGGAGAATTGTCTGGGCATTTTGAAGACTTACTGCTGGCCATAGGTAAGTCCATGAGTGCTTACAAACTGAGGTACTTTGTTTTCAATCGGTGTCAGGATCAGCTCTTTTCATCTCAGAATCCTGACTGATCCATCTTTATGCTCCCCAGAGCCCTCAGCACAGTCCATGGTACACACCATATGCTCAACAAATATTGTGAAATGGATGCAGGAAGATGTTCTCAGTTTAGGGCTTCCTTTGCCTTTTAACTTTGTGTTTATCTTGGTACCATATTTGGATTATAAACTCCTTGAGAAAGAAAAATGTTACACTTCTACTGGCATTTTTATGGAGCCCATTGAAAACCTAGATCTAAGCCCATATGGTAATTAATCATGTTTGGTTATTTTTGGAAGATGTCAGTGGCCTCCCAACATTAAACTCAGGACAGAACTGCGGGTCTCCTCCTTGTTGGCTGTGCGAACAGGGAGAAGCAGAAAGAAAATAAGTCACAGACTGAATCTGTGCCTGGAGAGACACGTGGATTAACAGGCAGACAAAACAGGGTTATGTAAGCTGATCTGTCTTCTCCATCAGGTCTCTGCAGCCTGTGTTTTTAGGCACCCAAAGAACACCTTGCAAGAAAGATGCATTCAGAGGAAAGAGACACTCTTCAAAGACAGGATTCAGTTACCATTCTAGTCCAAGTCAAGCGTGCGAGAGTGCTTAGTCCGTCAGTTGTGTCCCACTCTTTGTGACCCCATGGTCTGTGGCCCTCTAGGCTCCTCTGTCCATGGGATTTTTCAGGCAAAAGTACTGGACTGGGTTGCCATTTCGTCCTCTAGGGGATCTTCCTGACCCAGGGATCAAACCCGTGTCTCCTGTGTTTTTTGCATTGTAGGCAGATTCTTTACCGGCAACTCAGTCTAAATGCTCATAAGCACACAGGATTGTTCAGAATCCTAAAATTCTCCAATTTCTGGTGACTGTTGGTCTTGCTTCTCTGCTAATGCCAGGGTAGGAGTACCTGTCCTCCACAAAACTTATCATTTCACCAATGAAATATCATATCTAACATCAATCATAATAATTAATAGCTTCTCCAGTGAGATAAAGATAGCTGATATCTAAGCGTACCCTCCAGAGTGAGGCTCTGATTCATCTTTCAAATGTTAATTACCACCTCTGGAGGGTGGAAGGTGCCTCAAATTGTACTTTTTAAATAAACACTCGTCAGGCACGTACGACATGCTTGGCGTTATGCTAACCTCTTGGCAAACATCAACCTACTTAAGCCTCATGACAATCCCATGGGAGAGGGACTGTTATCCCCATAGGAGACCTGAGCACCAAAAGTTTAAGTTCTTTTCCCGGGGAAAGTGTGGTGGAGCTGGGGTTCTAACCTAGGCATTTGGGCTCCACAGCCTGTAATGTTAACCAGCCTCTCCAGTGTGTTTCAGGGGAAACAGAGATTGAAGCCTGCACGTGTCACCCCGTCCACAGTGAAGTATTCTAAATTACAGAAAAAGTACCAGGGAGCAAGCCCTCCCTAAGGTTTGGGCTCTATTCTCAGGATTTCCTCTGCATGTGTTATTTCACTAACTTCTGATCCTCTCTTCAGTGCCAAGAATAGGACCCAAATGCTGCTTAAAAAAAAAACTATATACACACACAGTCACATGCACGCACACACACACACACACACACACACACATATATGGGCTTCCCAGGTGGCACTAGTGATAAGGGACCCACCTGCCAATGCAGGGAACATAAGAGACACAAGTTCAATCCCTGAGTCCCCAAGACCCCCTGGAGGAGGGCATGGCAACCCACTCTAGTATTCTTGCCTGGAGAAGCATTCCATGGACAGAGGAGCCTGGTAGGCTACAATCCATAGGGTTGCACAGAGTTGGACACAACTGAAGCATCTTAGCAAGCACATATGTGTGTATATGTATAGGTGACTTGCTAAAAGACAGGCCAAGAAAGAATAAAAAGCTGCTTTTTCAATTAAAAAAAAAAAAACGAATCAGAAATCAGTCTCCATACTGAGCTTTGAGAATATTCCAGTGTCAGTGATATAGCCAGTTAATTTTTTTCCTTTCATCTTTTAACCTTTACATCAGTTTTGCTGCTTTTTACCTTGCCTGCTGTATTATTTGAAAAACTTTATTAAGATGTACAAATTCTCACTTCATTGAGCTAAAAGGCATTTTTGGAAATAGATACTGAATTATGCACTAAATTTGGGCTACAGTGTGTGTTATTTTATCAAGTGAAAGAACGACTTTAAAATTTAACTAATTTAAAGTTCAAGATATGTCTCACTTTCATTTTCTATTTCAGTCTATCATTGGAATACATTTTAAAAAAATCTTTATTGAGATAGAAGTCAAGTACCATAAAATTCACCCGAAGTATGCAATTCAGTGCTCTCTGGTTTCACAGAGTTGTGCAGCTGTCACCAGGATATAAGTTTGGGATCTTTCCATCAGCCCTCAAAGAAACCCTGTGCCCACTGACAGTCACCCACCACTCCTCCCCACCCCTGGCAACCACCAGTTTCCTTTCTGAGTCAATAGATCTGCCTGTCCTGGCTATTTCATACACAAGGAATCTAATAGACTGCCAACACATAGCTTTTGACACGAAAAACCATCTAACATCTTAGAAATGCATGGTAGGAAGGTCGCTAGTTGTCAAATCTGTACGTAGATAGGAAGACGCTTTCTTCAAAAAGACTATTTCATTAGGGAGAAGACTTTAATCTCAGAAATGTATACAGGAGTCTGAAAATCAAACAGAAAAAGCTTCTCTTTTGTGGGGAAGAGATAAACAGATCTTAGCAGAAGCTTTTTTCTTTGAGATTGATTTGGCGCTGTGCTGGGTCTCCGTTGCTGCATGCGCTTTTCTCTAGCTGTAGCGAGGGGGGCTCTTCTTTAGTTGTGGTCTGTGGGCTTATCATTGAGGTGCCGTCTCTTCCGGAGCAAGAACTCCAGGGTGTGCGGGTTTTGGTAGCTATAGCTCGTGGGCTCAGTAGGCGTGGCACAGCATGTGGGATCTCCCCAGACCCAGGGATTGAACCCTGCGTTGGTAGGTGGATTCTTAGCCACTGGACCATCAGGAAAGCCCTAGCAGAAATTTTTAAAGAAGGTGGACAAGCAAGGAGGCAGGATCATTGGGGGTTGCCAGAAAGCATGTCTCGCCATGTCAGCTCGTTCTTAGGACAAGCTGAAAAGGAGGCACGTTGACATTTTGGTACTTGCTCAGTCTGGGGACCAAGCAAGGATTCAGGGGCCTCTAACAGGGGTCAGGGGAAGGCCTGAGAAAGTTTGGTCAAAAGAACACAGATGGTAAGAAGCAGGCAACCATAAACTCTTGATCATCATAACGAACTTCAATAGACTCCCTGATTTTTTGGAATTTCCCTGAGTTTTCCTACTGGGGTTGAGTCTTAAAGCAGGCTTCCTTATACTGTATACGCTACCACTTCCCCAAATATTCACACATGAGGAACAAATCTGGTAGTTAAGACCATAAAGCGAAGGAGAGGATAAAGGATTATGGAAAGAAAGGATTCCCTGCATTTAGTTTGTGGGTAGCGAGATGATTGAAAGACTTAATAGGATAAAAGCGGGCATAAAAACTTCCAATCAAATGATTAAGGCTTGCTGAATATAAGTTTGAGAAAAATATAGGTAATACCAATTCACATCCTTGGTTTCTTCTCAGTTTCAAATCTGTAGCTGTTATCATGTTTGTCCCAGATTCCATGTTCCTAATACATTTCTCTGTTTCCCTTAAGACACAGACACAAAAGGTCTTTTCACTTTCCTTAAAAGAGTCTGAAAGGCACTATGAGAAAGCCACTGTTCTTGTTCTGATCTCCAAAATTCATTATAAAATTCATTCACTTTTGGTCAGCTTTCTACCTAGAGATCAAATTTAAGATGATACAAGTAATTGCGTTGCAATAAACAGACTTATTCCCTACAGACTTTTCTGGGCCTGGCTACTTTCACTTTAAAGGATAATTCATTTGCTTATGTTTTTGCCAGTTATCTTTTTTCTTCTTATTATTATTTCTGCTTTACTCATTATTTCAAAATAAAGAATTAAAAGATTTTAGTGTGTTTTTTTAATGACTGAATTTAGATTACACACACTGGTTATAATGTTATTAATCAGTCTATAAATTCTAATTCAGTCACTTAAGAAAAAAATCTTTCTATTGGAAAAATTGGTTTTAAGCTGAGCTCCAGTGCCCCTGTTTGCCTAACGAGTTATTTGGAGCAACATCTCTGCAATCTTTAGACCCAAGCTATTCATCAGTAGTCAAAGATGTTAGAAATGGAGCAGCGGTACACCCTAGGGAGTTATCAAATATAAGCGTAGGTGTTGGTGTGTCTGGGATCTGGAAATGAGTCAGCTGCTGTGGGAGTATCTTTGGCAGGTAATTTTATTTTCCCTGTGGCTAAGGATAATTACTGTGTTAAAGTTCCATGCAAATATGACGTTATAAGGCTTCAAAATTCAGGTTAAGCATTCATTCATTCTTTCATTCTAAAGAAAAGCTAGGAGTGGGGAGGAGGAGAATAGTATGGTTACTCAAAAAGAATCTTTTTTAAAAATGTATTACTATAGATTAACTCAATTTCTGTTAAATGAAACTGAACATTACTTTGCTTTTTTTAAAACAGTTCATTGTGCGAGGAACACGCCTGCCTTTTTAGCTGAAAGACTGTACCAAGCTTTGAAGGTTGGTCTGGAAATTTCATTTATATTCTTAGCTTCCCTCAAGGAAAATGTAAAAATATTACTTAATATTGATGGCATTTCCTATTTCTTTTCCATTTTGATAGAGTTCTCTTTTGTAGCTAATCTGTCTACTAATTTGGCTCATAGGTTGATAACGAGTTTCCTAATCATTACAGAGGTGGGTGCACTGAAGTGCTGACTACGTTATTTCTCCCACTTCACAGTAATGTCGGCAGTTGATTGGTTTTAGGACAACAGCCCTCAGACGTGATCCGGTGGCCTCTCAAGCCGCCTTACTTAAACCACACTGAGCTAGCCGCCTTTCAGGATGTAGAAACCCTGGGTTTTCTCGTGTCTGTCACTTCTAGGCGGGGAGCTCTGTGAATCTGTTCAGTTCTTTCTTGTTTATGTCTTCAGACCCTAGTGAGCCTGGCATGCAGAAGATGCTGACCGCAATTTCTTCCTGGACATTTCCTATAGAAATCCACATGCCCTTTCAAAGCTGTGTCTACAATAAGCACAGCGCTTTCGTCACCTCCCATCCCAGTCTCCCTCTGCATCCTGCCTTCAGTCATCTCCGTGGATAACACCGATGGGAACTAGTCTTGCCCGACTCTCTGAGGTTATACCTTTCCTCCCCAGCCTTGATCTCTACAGCTCAGCCACATCAGCCCTCTTTCTCTTCCGTGATTACTCCAAGCGTCTACCTGTGTCAAGGTCTTGGCGTCTGTCATGCTCCCTGCCCGCTGTGTGTCTCCTCCAGATCTATCTATGGCTGCCTCCTTCTGATCTCTGAGGTCTCGGCTCATGCGTCCTCCTGAGAGAGGTCTTCCCTGTCTACCCAGGTCACCTGACTTCCTTTCACTCACACTCCACCCCATCGTTCTCAGTACCACTAGCTTACTGTCTTTCCTTGTCCACCTCCATCAGCGAGAACTCCATGAGAGTGTGTGTTCTGTAAGCATTTGTTGTGCTCAGTAAGCATTTGTTGAACGAATAAATGAATGGTGTCAATGACCTAACTGCTCAGCTAGAAATTCTACACTCTCTTTCCCTCTTTCTTCTGAAACATCATTAAGATTTGTCAGTCTACCTTTACGAGCATCTCTTAAATCTTATCAATTTTCTCCATCCCTACTACCATTATTGTAGATCAGGCCATCAGCATCTCTTTCTGTCTCTCTCTCGCTTATATAATCACTTCTGGATGGATCTCAAAGCTTCCAGTCTTATTCTGTCATCTTCATCCTACTCTTTTCCTGAAATCCATTCTTCATACTGCTGCTGTCAAAGGAAACTTCTGAAATTACAAATCTGATCTGATCTCAACACACTCATTTTTAACACACTGCAAATAGTTCTTCACACTCAGGATGAAGTCAGAATTTCATTTCATGGTTTGTAAGGTCTGGCCTTTCCAGATATATTTCTTGCTATTCCTTCTTATTACTTATGTATCCTTAAATGTGGTATTATTTCTTGCCCTAAAGCGTCACGTATGCTGTATCTTATATTGAAACATTTTTTTTTTCCTCTGCATAAGAACTCCATTCCTTCTTCTTCTGGCTATTTAGGCCCCAGCTTAACTCCCACCTTCTCAAACAGTCCTTTACTAATCCTTGATTAGAATATGGTAGACCTCCCTAACATATGCGCCCGTGGCACCCAATACTCCCCATAAATCAGATTTTTATTGTAGTGGCCCATTTTCTCACCCGTATCCTTTGCAAAACTGAAAGCTTAACAGGGGCATCTCATCTCTGTTTTCAGCATTTAGCAATGCAATGGCAGAAAATGTTTCTTGAATAAATGAATGAGGATGTTTGATGAAAAATGAGAGAAGGAGTCACTGTGGTTGAATCGTCCATGTACCATTATCAGTGTCTCGTGAACAGAGATCCACGTGTTGTTTTGTGAGCAATGAGATTGGTCTCGTGGACACTTGCATTTCTTAACAGGGTGCTGGAACTGATGAGTTTACTCTGAACCGCATAATGGTTTCCAGATCAGAAATTGACCTTTTGGACATTCGAGCGGAGTTTAAGAAGCTTTCTGGCTACTCCCTGTATTCAGCAATTAAAGTAAGTCTCTTCTTAAAAACGGCAAAACATATCTTGCCTCTCTCTACCCGTTGTCTTTCCCTTATAATCCTCAAATCATGGAAATTCATGAGTTAGGTTTCTCTCTCCTTGTCGGTGTGTAAATGTGTTTTTTGAATTATTTGTCAGCCATAAAAAGGAGTGAATTTGAGTCAGTGGTGATGTGGATGAATCCAGAGTCTGTCATACAAATTGGAGTAAGTCAGAAAGAGAAAAACAAGTGTCATGTATTAATGCACAAATATGGAATCTAGAAGAATGGTGCTGCTGAACCTATTTTCAGGGCAGGAATGGAGGTACAGAGGTAGAGACTGGATTTGTGGACACCAGGAGGGAACAAATTGAGAGAGTAGCATTGACATATATGCACTTCTTTGGGTGAAACAGCCAGTGGGAAGCTGCTGTGTAGCACGTGGAGCTCAGCCTGATGCTCGTGATGACCCCGATGGATGGCATGGGGGTGGCTGGGAGGGACGTTTCAGAGGAAGGGTGTATGTGTATACATATGGCTGATTCATGTTTTGTACAGCAGAAACTTAACACAACATTGTAAAGCAATTCTATTCCAACCTAAAGATTAAGAAAAAAAGAAAGAAAGAAACCTCAAAAAAAGTGACAAAATATTTCTTAAAGATAGGAATTATTTTTCAGCTCTAAAATCCTAGGTACATAGAAGGCACTCAACATTTTATTTTTTTTCAGGTTTAGTGGCCACTGATTTTTCTTCTTTTGTGAATTGCATATGCAAGTTGCTTGTCTGTTTTCTTATATTGCACTGTTTTTATTTCAGTTATTCTTTCTGGCAGTAGAACAAAAGTATGTATTTTTACATTTCCTCTTTGTTTTATACAAAAGATAACATGATTCTGCACTTTGGGGTTCTTTTCGTTTCAGGAAGGAAGCTTTTTCATTCTTTTTTTTTAACTTTTTATTTTGCATTGGAGTATAGCCGACTGATAAACAATGTTGTGATATTTCAGATGAACAGTGAAGGAATTCAACCATACATATACATGGATCCATTCTCCCCCAAACTTCCCTCCTGTCCAGACTGCCACATAGCATTGAGCAGAGTTCCATGTGCTATACAGTAGGTCCTTGTTGGTTATTCATTTTAAATACAGTAGCACGTACATGTCCATCCTAAACTCCCTAACTGTCCCTTGCCTCCACCCTTCCACCTGCCAGCAGCCATAAGTTCATTCTCTGAGACTGTGAATCTTTCTGTTTTGTAAGTAAGTGCATTTGTATCATTTCTTTTTAGCTTCCACATATAAGGGATGTCTTACAATATTTCTCCTTCTTTGTCTGACTTACTTCACTCAGTATGACGCTCTCTAAGTCTGCCATGTTGCTGCAAATGACATTATTTCATTCTTTTTAATGGCTGGGTAATATTCCATTATGTGTATGTACCATATCTTCTTTATCCATTCCTTTGTGGATGGACATTTAGGTTGCGAGGAAGCTTTCTCATTCTTTTTAACAGCTGCATATCATTCCATTACTTGTATATTTGTACTTACCACATCAACAGATATTTCAAGTTTCTTGCTATTCTAAACAACACTGCAATACGCATGTGTGATTTCATCAGGTACAAGTGTATCTGAAGGATGAGTGCTCAATAGTAGGTAGGAGTGCTGAGACAGATGTCAGTACACCTGTAATTTTGATTGTTGTTCAGTTGCTAGTCGTGTCCAACTCTCTGTGACCCCATGGACTGCTGCACACCAGGCTTCCTTGTCCTTCACTATCTCCAAGGACAGGGAATTTTGGTAAATATTATCAACTGACTTCCACTGCACCTCAATTAGTCAACTAGATTTACTCATCAAAATCATTTTTATATTTTTAATGAGAGCTGTTGTTTTTGTACTAAACCTTTGCAGGAAAAGATACATGCTTAAGTTGAAAAAGAAAATTTATTCAAAAAGGCAACTGTCCAGTTGCGCCTGGGGCTTAGCACAGATTTCATCAACTGCTCACGCTCAATGCAATTTGAATCAATTCTGACACATTACAATAGTTTCAATCAACAGAGGAAGATACAATAAAGTTAACTAAATTGTACTTACCACGCAGAAAAGGAGACACATACATTTTATAAAGATTTCCAGTAACAAGGTTGAAACATGAAGCGGTCCTTTGGTTCACCCTTGGCAAACCAGAAAATTCAATTAACTGGTAGCTCTCCCTCTCCAGATGGCCTGGGTAATTGAGGCTTATTGTATTAGGAAACATGTAAGCAATGTGTATCTTGATAGAAAAGAAAAATCCATTGCTGAAGAGTTCAGTGTGTAATTTAAAATTATCTTAGGTTTCTTCATTTCTGTTGCCTAACATAGATTATTAACTAATTTCATTACATTTTCAATATTGATGAATAAAATCTTTTTGTCTATCATCCCTGCCTTGACTTCTGTCTTCCTCTTCCTTCTGCCTTTAGTTTAGACATTTCTCTGCTCATTAACACCTTTCTCAGGTGATGACTGGAGGGGAGAAGAGGAAGAAAGTAAGTGAAAAACAAATGTGTGTCTCTTAATACTAAGACATTTTAAAAAATTGGATGAAATTAGTTTTTGGTAGATTTTCTTGATCAACAAATTAAGTATCTATCTAAAAAATAACTTGACTCCAGAGTCTTTAAGGGAAAATGTAGTAGCTACTCTCAGTTAGTTCCTAATTTATGTGTAGACTTGAGGTGGACATAAATAAAGCAATTTCAAGATAATAATCATATTTCATATTGGTACTACTTGCTAAAATGTGAGATTGTAAGTGCAAAGAAATTTGAAAAAAGGATAAAGTAGGCTGACAAAATAATGTGAAACAGCATAAAATGAAATATTGGATGTGGGGTCTAGAGGAGTAATAGAGGAATTGAGAATAAAAGATGTCTGGGATTAGATAGAGAATCTTCCCAGGTGGCGCTGTGTGTGTGCTTGGTCGCTCAATTGTGTTCAGTTCTTTGCAGCCCCACGGACTGAAGCCTGCCAGGCTCCTTTGTCCATGGAATTTTCCAGGCAAGAATACTGGAGTCTGTTGCCATTTCCTACTCTAGGGGATCTTCCCGACTGAAAGATTGAACCCACGTCTCTTCCACTGGTACACGAGTTCCAGGTGGCGCTAGGGGTAAAGAACCCGCCTGCACATGCAGGAGATATAAGAGATACAAGTTCCATCCCTGGGTCGGGAAGATCCCCAGAAGGAGGGTATGGCAACCCACTCCCAGTATTCTTGCCTGGAGAATCCCATGGACAGAGGAGCCTGGTGGGCTACAGTCTGTATGGTCACAAAGAGTCAAACACAACTGCAGCGACTTAGCATATGGCACATTTCTTAGGGAAGTGAGTCTGAAGCTTACCTTTCAGGTTAATAAGCGTGTGTGGAATGCCTTATGAGCCTGGTGCTATGCCGGTCAATAGAGTCTGAAAGGTGAGTGCTCTAGAAACACATGTTTGATGAGAAGTAGAACAATAAGTACCCAGTCCAGTGTTCTTGCCTGGAGAATCACAGGGATGGGGGAGCCTGGTGGGCTGCCGTCTACGGGGTCGCAAAAAGTCAGACATGACTGAAGCAACTTAGCAGCAGCAGCAGAAGGATAAGTATTAATAAGGTGCTTGATTAATTAGGAGCCTACCTTGGGAATATGGAAAAATACAATCTCAGTGGCAAGATCCATTCAGTTGAAAGAGAGCCTTGAGAACAGGAAATTGGTATTCCATTCATTCAATTTAAAATACTTACTGAAAGTATATTATGTGCCAGGCTCAGGGTAACAATTATAAGTAAAGAAAAGTTTTCTGCCCTTATGGAATTAGAAGTAAATGTAAAATTACAGCCATGTTCGATGTAAAGGAAAGAGATATTGTGCTGTAAGATCACATAACAGGAGGGTTTGACCTACAGGAAGGTTTTGATTCAGATCTGAAAATGATTAGACTTAACAAGGCAAAGGTTTGGGGGTCAGAATTCAGCAGAGCATTCTAACAAAAGGAGTCATGAGTGAAAAGACCTCATGGTGGAAGAAACGTAATGAAAAACGAGGCTGGAGGGACTGGATCATGCAGGGCCTTTTTGGCAATGTTTAAAGGTTTATCTTTTGCTTAAGAGTGATGGGAAGCCATTGAAGTGTTTAAATTTTAAGCACACAGTGTCATGACCAGAAGTACGTTTAGAAAAGATCTCGTGACTATGGAGAATGAATTGGACATAAGATAGAAGGGATGTGGAGGGATGGGTTACTGTATTAGTCATAGTAGACTGGCTCTGATTCAAAATACTTGATGCAGAGCCACTGCTAATACCAGAGAGGAAAAAGCAAAGACTCAAAAGATACTTCGGAGTGAAAACTTCAAATGACTCAATATGACATCTTGTTGTGAAAAGAAAGGAGAAGGAGTTGAGGATGACTCCCAGGTGTCTGGGGCTTCCCAGGTGGCTCAGCGGTAAAGAACCCACCTAGTGCAGGAGCTGCAGGAGACACGGGTTCGATCCCTGGGTCGGGAAGATCCCCTGGAGGAGGGCATGGCAACCCTCTCAAGAATTCTTGCCTGGAGAATCCCATGGACAGAGGAGCCTGGCAGGGGGACAGTCCATAGGATCGCAAAGCGTCAGACACAACTGAAGTGATTTAGCACAAACGCTTCTTTCCTTACAAGTAGATCAGGTTTTTAGTTGGTTTTTCTTTTTTTTTTTTCCCTTTGGGGGAAGTCAGGGAGAAAATTCCACGTTAAGTTCGAGATGTCTTTTGTCGAGTTAAAAACAAATGCACAATGTCAGAGTTGCGAATTATGTTTTATTTGGGGCAAAATGAGGACTGCAGCCCAGGGAATCTCACTTCAGATAGCTCTGAGGAACTACTCCAAAGAGGTGGAGGTGGGGAAGGTCGATATATTATGTGATTTTGGTTAAAGGGGAGTTCGTGGAATCAAGTGCTTATTTTACAAAAGGTTTTCTGCTAGTCATGAGGACCTGATGTCACCATGAAGGGATTTAGTGCTTTTCTAGATATGAGGAAATGCAAGGATTGGGTTCATAAAATTAATTCCTAAAAATGTCTGTCTGAAGACCTATTCTGCTAGTTCTCCCAGAGTACAGTGGCTCATTCCTGACCTCCACCCTGAACTTCCTCCAGGGGATATTGAAGGGCAGCTTCCTGCAGCCGCACATGATTTAACCCTTGTAGAGGTAGATGCCAAATGCTCATAGCAAGTTACAATTTGTAACTGACACTTCGAAACATGCCAATAGAGATGACGAGTTGTAGCTAGTGGTATGGGATATATTTTCAGAAATAATTGTGTCACTGAATCTTTGGACATGCATGCAAATTCTCTAGGGAGAGAATATAGATTCAGAGAAAATGTAATACGAATTTTAAGTGATAAATTGGGATTTAAGCATTACTAGCAGTGACTGGCTAAAGAGTAGAGGATGAGTCTACAAAGAAGACAGAAGTGGAGATGGCAGAAAGGAAGGAAGAAAAGTCAGAACTATTTACAGGATAAGAGAGGGCTACTTGCTTAATGGGTATGATGGTCACTGAACCCATTTCCCAAAACAAGAAGCATTAACACCTTAGAAAATATGCATTGAGAATCCAAGGAAACTAATGACAAGAGATGAGAGCCTAGAATAGATTTGTTGTGGTCAGAATGGAAAAAGATTGGGAGAGGAGAGAACCACCGGTACCACTGTTAAAAATAGGCCAACAGAAACACTTAGTTTCTTAAGAACAATTAATATGGCCTAATTAGGAAGCTGTAAATTATGTTCAAAGGTTTTGAAAATACATTGATATTTTGGGATAACAATTTCTAAAACTCCATAAAATAGAATTTTTTATTCATATAAAGGACTTCGCCTTCCAATATAGAGGATTTGAGTTTGATTCCTGATGAGGTAGCTAAGATCTCACATGCCTGGTGGCCAAAAAAAACAAAACATAAGATAGAAACAATATTGTAACAAATTCAATAAAGACTTTAAAAGTGGTCCACGTCAAAAACATTCTTTTTAAAAAGAAGAGCTATTTTCCTGAAAGACATAAAGGAATAAAGGTAAGAGAAAAGGATGAACATTTATTGTCTACAGTGGATCAAAATTTTATGTTTAGTTCTGTTTTAAACTACTTGGATGTATTTTCTCAGCTAACTAATAGAACCCCTAATACTTGTTTACAACTTTGATCAGAGATGGCTAGAGGGAGCTGTTTTAATACAAAGCCAGCGCGTTGCTGACTTGTCAGTGAGTCAAGAGATCATTATACAGGGCAAAGCAAGACTTAAAAACTGAAATTTATATAAAACAGAAGAATGTGTATGAAGGCCTGTTGTGTCTTATTATGAAAGCAACGCTTAGTCTCTTCTCTAAGTGACCCTTCTTCATTGCTTCCTCTACCTTGCTACAATATAAATTTCAACTGATAAGAAGTTGCCTTGAACCAAATAAGAATAATGTGAGGATTTTAAGCAATCTTGGTCAAAAGCCAAGTTTTATCACAGATGCTATGCAAACATTTTGCCTCTTTTACATAACAAACATGCCAACTTGTACTTTAAGCCTCAGTCTCCCTGATGGCTCAGTGGTAAAGAATCTGCTTGCCAACGCAGGAGACGCAGGAGGCACGGGTTTGATCCCTGGGCCGGGAAGATCCCCCTGGAATAGGAAATGGCAATCCACTCCAGTATTCTTGCCTGGAGAATTCCATGGACAGAGAAGTCTGGTGGGCCACAGTCCATGGGGTCACAAAGAGTTGGACACAAATGAGCAACTGAGCACAGCATACACATGGTATCTTTTCTGAATCTTTTTTGGCTATCCTAGGAGCGAGGAACTGGGAAACATACTTTATAGGAAGGTAGCTCATTTCAGGAAGTATAGAATGGGGTTAAGCAGCCAGGTTAACCGGCTCTGAATTCCGATTCTGCGCTTATTCTCTATATAATCTGGGATAAATATCCTAACCTCTGTCTTTCTCATATTACTTCTTGGTTAAATGGAGATAGTTATGGTACCTACCACACAGTTGTTGTAAGGATTAAAGTAGTTAACCTTTAGAAGAGCAAGTGTTTGATAAGTATTAATATAAATATAATAAAATATTTTTTTAAGTTTGCTGAGAAAATAAAGGTTATGTAATATTATGTAGTTGATGTACTGTTCCCTTTTTAAAAAACCTGAGTTGACATTTAACCGCAATATATCACGCAGAATTTAAGTATTGTAAAGAAGATGCTAGGCTGAAACGCGATTTCCCACAGATATGACTGGATGGTGGAATTGCAGGTGTATCTTACTAAATGGTACAGGTCATGAGCTTCCCACGCCGGTGACCCCCCTAGTGCTGCGGGATTCGATTCATCCATGGTCCCCTCATTTACGCTGTGTCTCTCCTTCTCTCCGCCTGTCCTGTTCCTTGCAGTCGGATACTTCTGGAGACTATGAGATGACACTCTTAAAGATCTGTGGAGGAGATGACTGAGTCAAGAACATCCTTTCCAAAGGCTGCCCGCTCCCACGATGGGCATTTTCCTCAGCTCTGCCTGCTCCTTTTCCACGGTATTTACAAGTACAAGCAAGTGTCCACAATAACCTCTTTTTACCAGAAATTCTCATTGTTCCATAATAATAACAACCACAAAAAGTGATTATTGTCATAGAACGTCTCATCATAATGTAGCCACTTATAAATGAAATTAAAGATCTGCTAATACTACCCAAATTGCATTTCTGCTTTGGAAGTAAGAATCTTCGTATCGTTCTAAAGCACTCAATGCCAAACAGTGTAATAAAAGTCGTTGCCTATGTAAATGGTGATCTGTCTGTTAGTTTTTGTCATCTGCCACCGTTGTTTGGTACCTGGCGCCAATGACTAAAGATATTTTAAAACATGTTCTTGTTGTAAAAGCTGTGGTTGCTTCAATTTATCTAGTGTCTTATTAATCACATTCATCTTTAAGAAAGAAATAAAAATGAAGATCTATGTAATCCTGGCCTCCTTTGCCTAGTTTGATCAAGCTAGAGGAGTGGCAATGCATGAGAGGTTATTTTAGCCCTCAGAAAACATCCGCTAAACTCTTGATCTAACCACTGCCTATCTGAATAGTGAACGTGACTTGTGGTTGTTTCATGCTAAATACTACTTTCCCAGAATGAGTATTTAGAATCAAGTTTCTTAGGTATCTTTTTCCTCTAAAATAAGTTTGCAGAACTACACACTTTTTCTTTTATGTTTTTTTCGAAAGGGACCTAAGATGAAATACCTAGACTAAAAGGAAATATATAAGGTACAAAGCTCTAGTTAGAGTTATGAGCCTGAGCAGAAATAGAAATGATAGATGTATGAAAAATAGAAAGAGTGATGTGTGAGTTCAGAACTTTTAATCAGTAGATTCCACACTTCAGCATATCTGAGACCTTTCAAATAGATTGCGAAGAAGTTATTTCTTGTCCTGAGATTTCCAAAATGCATATGGGAATAAAACACGGGGATTTAGAATCTACATGCCATGTTTTGACATCCTGCCTGTGAAAGTGAAAGTGAAAGCCACTCAGTCGTGTCCAACTCTTTGCAACCCTATGGACTATACAGTCCAAGGAATTCTCCAGGTCAGAATACTGGAGTAGGCAGCTGTTCCCTTCTCCAGGGGATCTTCCCAACCCAGAGATCAAACCCAGATCTCCCACATTGCAGGAGGATTCTTTACTAGCTGAGCCAACAGGGAAGCCCAAGAATACTGGAATGGGTAGCCTATCCCTTCTCCAGGAGATCTCTGTGACCCAGGAATCAAACCAGGCTCCTGCATTGCTGGCGGATTCTTTAGCAACTGAGCTTCCTGCCTTACCATACAGCCAAATAAATAAATATTAAAAAAATTAAATGGTGATAATTATACCACTTACTTCTTTCGTAGGTTTAAGTAAAATAATGCCTGTGAAGCACTTAGCCCTATGCCTGAACTTGACACGTGTTCAGTGACTGCGTTGTCATTTACTATTGGCAAGCAACATCAAAATGATCAGGACGGCATTGCAGCTATTCTTCAGCAGGCTTCAGTCCATCTGTCACGTGCCATCCCCTGTGCTAAGTAAGTGTCGGATACTCCAAAGGTGCTCAGACCTGTTTACTTTGGCCAGAGAACCTTAAAATCTGTTTAGGGAGAGAGACCGATGTGGGTGGGGCTTAGCATAAGGAGGAGGTGACCAGTGACGGGCTAGACCATGAAGGTCTCACAGACCATGCTAAAGCGTTTACAAGCAAGGGAGAGTCATGGAAGGAGCATTCCAGGAGGATTTCAGTCAGGGAAATGATGTCAAATTTTTGATCAAGGAAAAATGTGTGGGAGAAGAAAGCTAAAGGCAGGGAGCCCACCTGGCAAATTAGTTCTTTAATCAATATAGAAGTGTCAGCCTGAGCTAAGATAATGGCAAGGAAGAAAAGGAAGAAAAATACACTCATTTAAGTATTTAGAAGATAAATGCTTCTAAAAATTGATAGAACACAGTAATCAAAAGAGTCAGGTGTCATGTATGCCCTCACAATTTTGGCTTAAGTGAGTAAGTGTATCCCTGAGCAATAAATCATTGCTAATACTCATTGAGTGCCTGTTGTATAGCTGTATTGAACAGTGTAGTATATATTAAATCATGCATCCTCAAGGAACTTTTCAATGTAGGCATTAACTCAAAGACACAGGAACAGAAGCTAAGAGAAATCAAGTACGTTGCCCATTGGAAGAGACAAGATTTAAACCCAAGCAGTCCAACTCAACCATGTCCAGACCATTAACCACTATTTTCCCTTAGTATTTATCCCATTCTAAGGCCACTGTCCTTTTCAACCTGAAAACTTAGCTGTTTGAATGAAGGGATTTTTGTCTGTTGCCTTCTCTGCTATATCCCTAGTGTTTAAAACATACACACATACTCTTGGGTGTTTATAGAAGTTTCATCACACAGGCTAGATCAATCATGAAGTCCATTTTCAGCCCTTTTCCCTTCATAGAAATTTGAGGAACAGGGCTGAAAATTCCAAACCTCTAATCATGGCTTTTTCTTTCCAATGACCAGTCCTCAACCAGGACTCCATCCAGAGCCGCCTCTTTAGCAAAGACCAAATATTAGGACAAAAGATACTTCTAGTGTTCTTATCACTTAGAAAATTACAAGGGTTTGAAGAGCTCTGTGCCAGGAATGAGGGGGCAGAGGCCAATATATAATGTTTTCTGTTATCTCACCAGGGATTCCCTGTGTACCCCTTCATAAACCACTGAATGTCAATGTAAATGTTATCCATCTCTAAATTTCTAGCCCAGTTCCCTAGCCATAGTAGGTATGTGACCAATTTTAATGACAATGATTTGTAAAGTGGGATAGTAGATCTTTCCTATCATTTGTACCAGGTTGATGTAAGGAGGACATGAAATGATGATTGGAGCTACTATGAAAAGTATTACATGTGATTCGAATGTGAAGTGAAATTGTAGACTTAATATTAAAAGAATCGATTTTTGTTGTGTATGTAAATCAAGGACTTTCTAGGTACTGAGTACAGTGCTAGATCTTTCAGATCTCATTTATTCTTGGAACAAGGTCATATGTGTCATTATCCCCATTTACAGATGAAGAAGATGAGACTTGGAAGGTATTTACTTGCATGCATGTTGCATGCTAAGTTGCTTCAGTCCTGTCCAACTCTGCAACCCCATGGACTATAGCCTGTTAGACTCCTCTGTCCATGGGACTACTAGCCCCAAGTTACACAGCAGAGAAACCAAGGTTTCCCTTGGTTTCCCAATACAGATGGTATTTGTGCATGAGTACGTATGAAGAAAGATAAGAACATGAAGGGAGTGGTCATCACTGGACAGAACCCTGCAAAGAGAAAGGAACATTGAGATAAGGAGAAATTCCAGGGAAAGCTCTCTTCTCATCCCCTGGCCTCCTGTGCATTGTGCCAGCTGGTGGCTGATGGATTCTGATGATTCTGATGGAATACAGTTATCTCAAGATGCAGGGTTATTGTTAGTGACCCATCCTAAGAACTGCGATATTTACTTTTAAATATTTAATACATGAAAATGAGAAGGGCTGTATATGGCCCAGGGCGGTGCCTGGTTTAGTGCATGAGCCCTGGGGTCACGATGCCCCCATCTGTGACTGTAGGCCGATTACCTTGCTGAGTCACACATTCCTCGCCCTTAAAATGGAGACAATAATAGTTCCTACCTCGTAAAGTTATTCTAATAATTAAGTGAGAAAACATTTAAAAGCTATTTTGCATAGTGTCTGACATACGATAAACCCTCAATAAGTGTTAGTCCAGGTCATGTTGTTATTATCCAAGGGCCATGTTTTTTTATTGCCTCCAATTTCCACAAGGTGGCAGGTCGAGTTCAAAGTGGACCCCATGGCTGTGTCCCAAAGGCAAAACCTATTTTAATTGCTTCACAATAACGGGGCCCAGAATGGGGCCCAGAATGAATTGTTTGAAAACATGTTCATTGTCTGTAGAATGTTTGTTACCATCCAGGCATCTTATTGTTGCTGTAAAACCCATCTTAAGGAAACATATGTATCATTTAATTTCATCCTGTTGTTCTCAAGATTCCCAGGACCATCTGCATTTACATGAAATGCATATTAACTCTTCCAGGGGTCTCTTAGCTGAGTGAATACATTCAAGTCATCTCATTTCACGCTAAGAAGAGAAAACTCACAAGCCGGAACAAGTCCCGGTCTTGGTGAACTGCAGAAGGCAGGAGATTTGTGCACTTATCCTGGAGTGAGAGGGTGCTTGGTCTGTTTGTGAGGAGCTACCAAAAAATGACAAATGGAGATTTTGAATAGGGGCGTGTCTAACCTATTTGTAAGAACATATTGAGAGAAATGTTTAACTCATAAAATTTCAGATTTTTCTTCTGTGTATCCTCTCCTTTTTCCATTCTCCTAATTTCATGTCATATTGATAGCCTCCAATTTCTACAATTTTGCTTCATCTTTGACACATTGGTTTTGGGGTCAGGTCAAACTGGGTCCAAATCCTGTCTCTACTACCCATTATAGCAGCATTTATAGCAGTAAGGATTTGACAAGCACTTAGCTTCTTAATACCTCAGTTCTTTTTTTTACCCCCCTTTGGCTGCTCTGGGTCTTTGTAGCTGCTCACAGACTCTTTGCTGCTACGTGTGGGCGTTCTCTAGTTGCAGCGCTGCTCTCTAGGTTGCAGTGTGCCTTGGGTTGCAGTGGTGTGTGGTTGCAGGTTGCAGTGGTGCTTGGGCCCATCATTGCAGCGGCTTCTCTTGTTATGCCTGGGCTCTAGGCACTCAGGCCTCAGTAGTTGTGTGCTTGGGCTTAGTTGCCCCGCAGCATGTGGGATCTTAGTTTCCAGACCAGGAATCAAACCTGTGTCCCCTGTATTAGCAGGCAGATTCCTAACTACTGGACCACCAGGGAAATCTCCCTCAATTCTTAAATTAATTTTTTAATTGAGGTGGCATTGATTCATAACACTACCCAAGTTCCACATGCACAATGTTATATCTCCACTTCTATATACCCTACAGCATCAATTCTTTACCTGATAATAACAAAACCTACCTGAAAGAATTGTGAGGATTAAATGAAATAAAGCATGCCAAGAATTTAATTCAATCAGAAATAGTTACTAGTAATCAGACTAACATAGGCTTGCCCAGAAAATGNCCCAAGTTACACAGCAGAGAAACCAAGGTTTCCCTTGGTTTCCCAATACAGATGGTATTTGTGCATGAGTACGTATGAAGAAAGATAAGAACATGAAGGGAGTGGTCATCACTGGACAGAACCCTGCAAAGAGAAAGGAACATTGAGATAAGGAGAAATTCCAGGGAAAGCTCTCTTCTCATCCCCTGGCCTCCTGTGCATTGTGCCAGCTGGTGGCTGATGGATTCTGATGATTCTGATGGAATACAGTTATCTCAAGATGCAGGGTTATTGTTAGTGACCCATCCTAAGAACTGCGATATTTACTTTTAAATATTTAATACATGAAAATGAGAAGGGCTGTATATGGCCCAGGGCGGTGCCTGGTTTAGTGCATGAGCCCTGGGGTCACGATGCCCCCATCTGTGACTGTAGGCCGATTACCTTGCTGAGTCACACATTCCTCGCCCTTAAAATGGAGACAATAATAGTTCCTACCTCGTAAAGTTATTCTAATAATTAAGTGAGAAAACATTTAAAAGCTATTTTGCATAGTGTCTGACATACGATAAACCCTCAATAAGTGTTAGTCCAGGTCATGTTGTTATTATCCAAGGGCCATGTTTTTTTATTGCCTCCAATTTCCACAAGGTGGCAGGTCGAGTTCAAGTGGACCCCATGGCTGTGTCCCAAAGGGAAAACCTATTTTAATTGCTTCACAATAACGGGGCCCAGAATGGGGCCCAGAATGAATTGTTTGAAAACATGTTCATTGTCTGTAGAATGTTTGTTACCATCCAGGCATCTTATTGTTGCTGTAAAACCCATCTTAAGGAAACATATGTATCATTTAATTTCATCCTGTTGTTCTCAAGATTCCCAGGACCATCTGCATTTACATGAAATGCATATTAACTCTTCCAGGGGTCTCTTAGCTGAGTGAATACATTCAAGTCATCTCATTTCACGCTAAGAAGAGAAAACTCACAAGCCGGAACAAGTCCCGGTCTTGGTGAACTGCAGAAGGCAGGAGATTTGTGCACTTATCCTGGAGTGAGAGGGTGCTTGGTCTGTTTGTGAGGAGCTACCAAAAAATGACAAATGGAGATTTTGAATAGGGGTGTGTCTAACCTATTTGTAAGAACATATTGAGAGAAATGTTTAACTCATAAAATTTCAGATTTTTCTTCTGTGTATCCTCTCCTTTTTCCATTCTCCTAATTTCATGTCATATTGATAGCCTCCAATTTCTACAATTTTGCTTCATCTTTGACACATTGGTTTTGGGGTCAGGTCAAACTGGGTCCAAATCCTGTCTCTACTACCCATTATAGCAGCATTTATAGCAGTAAGGATTTGACAAGCACTTAGCTTCTTAATACCTCAGTTCTTTTTTTTACCCCCCTTTGGCTGCTCTGGGTCTTTGTAGCTGCTCACAGACTCTTTGCTGCTACGTGTGGGCGTTCTCTAGTTGCAGCGCTGCTCTCTAGGTTGCAGTGTGCCTTGGGTTGCAGTGGTGTGTGGTTGCAGGTTGCAGTGGTGCTTGGGCCCATCATTGCAGCGGCTTCTCTTGTTATGCCTGGGCTCTAGGCACTCAGGCCTCAGTAGTTGTGTGCTTGGGCTTAGTTGCCCCGCAGCATGTGGGATCTTAGTTTCCAGACCAGGAATCAAACCTGTGTCCCCTGTATTAGCAGGCAGATTCCTAACTACTGGACCACCAGGGAAATCTCCCTCAATTCTTAAATTAATTTTTTAATTGAGGTGGCATTGATTCATAACACTACCCAAGTTCCACATGCACAATGTTATATCTCCACTTCTATATACCCTACAGCATCAATTCTTTACCTGATAATAACAAAACCTACCTGAAAGAATTGTGAGGATTAAATGAAATAAAGCATGCCAAGAATTTAATTCAATCAGAAATAGTTACTAGTAATCAGACTAACATAGGCTTGCCCAGAAAATGCCAGATAGAAGGAGCTCAATAAGCATTTGTAGAAGAAATATGAATAAATGATGCTTATTTTAGTACCACACAGTTATAATAACTCTAAGACTGGCCTTGGAAGTCTTCAAGAGCACTTACTGAAATAAGTGTGATTTTGTCAACTGTGTCCTCTGATGACTCAGTCAAAGATGTAAAGCTTCTCTGGCTTATTTCCTGCTCATCACTTGATAAACTAGGTGACATGTGAGCAGTCAATTTACTTAACTTCTCTGGGCCTTAGTTTCCTTATCTGTAAAGCTGGAATGGCAATAGCATCTAATGGCTCAGATTCAGGTGACTGTGAGGTTTCCTAAGTCTGCTGTGGGCTTCCCAGGTGGCACAGTGGTAAAAGAATGCAGGAGACTCAAGAGACATAGTTTCAATCCCTGAATCAGGAAGATCCTCTGGAGTAGGAAATGGCAACCCAATCCAGTATTCTTGCCTGGAAAATCTCATGGACAGAGGAGCCTGGCAGGCTACAGTCCACAGGGTCACAAAGAGTCAGACAGTACTCAGCACAGAGCTTGCCATACCTTAAATGCTCAGTAAATGGGAGCTATTATTCTCTGGCTCACTTTGGAAGACCTATAGTTGCTTCTCCGTGATTCACTTGGGGGATTTTCAGATGTTGTGAAGTGAAATTTTCTAGTTTGTAATTAGAAAAGAAGATAAACCAGATCTCTTGGCCATTTCCTCCCTTTGAAACCTCATGTTTTATGAACCATGGAAAGTACCACAAATTTATTTTCAACCCACCCCAGCAAACTGACAAATTCAGATCTTTTTCACCCACTCTCTGTACGTCTTCTATGGGACTGTGAAAATAAAGGAAGTATTCATTGCTTTGTGTGTAAGCTGTTTTCCTAGTGTCTATTTCTTCTGAGTTTCAACAAACTCAGCTTTCTGACAGTTTCATCTACTAGACGATCAGCCCTGCTCCAAGACCAGAGTTTGCCTGTTTCTGTGGATTTTGCAAAGTCAAAAGTGGGAGAGAGGAGAATTTCAAGCGAGGAGGAGAGTTAGAGTAGGAGTGACATTGAAGAGCTACTGCAGTAAACAGTCAAAAGAAATCCCAAACTCTCAAACCCAGGACACCAAAACAGCCCATTCTGCTGCATGAGTTTTCAAACCAGCTTGAGAAAACAGGTCATCAAAACCTGCTGGAGTCCTCTTCCAGCACAAGCTTTGGTGGAACTGGATATGGCAGTAAATAATGGCCCAGGGTGACTTGCAGAGTTCTGGGCTTGCCCTGAAGTAACTGAGAACAGTAGCAACCATCAGGCAAAAGAGAAATTTGACAAAGGACACTGATATCAAATCAGCTCCTACACACACACCAGTATGCCACAGTGGGAGGAAGTGTGGAGAACAAAGGTTCCCGGTGGAAAGTGAGGGAGAAGGAGCCAAATTCACACCTCCCCTTAGAGAACGTCAGCCAGGGCATAAGTGGCCCCGACCAGTGCTCCTGGCCACATCTGTCATGCCGAAATTAGAGATTTTCAATGGGGAAAATTTAAACTTTGGTTTTGTGTTAGAGAGCCAAGTTTACAAAGACAAATTCAGATCATGTAGTGCATATTCTCTTTAAACAGGTGTTGACTGATCTCTTCAGTCAAACTATCTTCCTTGGTCAGTCACATCAACTCCATGAGTCTTTTATTCCTTCAAGTATTTACGGTAACCATATAGCCCAGTTACTGTGCTCGGTGCTGGGGTTATAAGGATGAATAAGGCTACTCATTTTCCTGCCTCAAAGTCTTGATATTCTAGGGGGAATGAGGAAGAGAAAGTAAAGACAGATGCCTGGCTAATTAGCAAAGATAACATGGTGCTGATCGTGCTAGTGTTGGGAGATGATGTGATGGTGGTGATCGTGGTAGTTGTGGGAGGTGGTGGTGGTGGTGGTACTGATCATGATAGTATGGGGGGATGTTGTGATGGTGGTGGTGATTGTGATAGTGTGGGGAAGTGATGTGATGGTGTGGGGGGTGATGTGATGGTGTGGGGGATGATGTGATGGTGTGGGGGGGTGATGTGATGGTGGTGGTGATTGTGGTAGTTTTGGATGGGTGATGGCTGGTGTTAGGATTGAGGGTTAATGGTAGTAGCAGATGGTTTAGAGAACAGACAGACCTGGCTGCCCCATTTTGAAGCTGTTTACCATCAGACAAGATTCTCACGGTTGTTTCTGACTTCCAGAGTCAACAAATAAAATATCTGAAGAAACTGCTGATTACTGAACTGAAGTGAAATTTGCTTAGTCATGTCCGACTCTTTGTGACCCCCATGGACTATACAGTCCATGGAATTCTTCAGGCCAGAATACTAGAGTAGGTCGCCTTTCTCTTCTCCAGGGGATCTCCCCAACCCAGGGATTAAACCCAGGTCTTCCACATTGTAGGCAGATTCTTTACCAGCTGAGCCACAAGGGAAGCCCAAGAATACTGGAGTGGGTAGCCTACCACTTCTCCAGGGGATCTTCCCAACCCAGGAATCGAACAGGGGTCTCCTGCATTACAGGCAGATTCTTTGCCAACTGAGCTATCAGGGAATCCCTAAAGTGAAAGTGAAAGTCACTCAGTGGTGTCTGACTCTTAGGGAACCCATGGACTGTATAGTCTATGGAATTCTCCAGGTCAGAATACTGGAATGGGTAACCTTTCCCTTCTCCAGGGGATCTTCCCAACCCAGGGGTCAAACCCAAGCTGATTATTAGATGTTCAGTTATTTGTTGTTAAATTCATGAAGGGCAGTGGTTAAGAGTCTAAAGCCAGTCAGGTTCAGGTTCAAATTTTAGCTCTAAACATACTAGTCATGGAAAAATTATTTAAACACTTGGTCACTCCATTCCCTTATCTGTGAAATTTAATAGTAAAAATTAAACCAACCATCTCAGATTATACAGATTACATAGATCAATGCATGTAAGCAATTAGAACAACTCAGGGAATATTATGTACTACGTGAGTGCTAGCTATTTATCTTGAATTGTAGTGAAAATGTGATATGCTCTGTAATGATCGTATTAAAAATTCTGAAACTACTACTCACCATTAAAATGCATAGATATAGATAGGTAGATAGATACACTTGTAAAAGAGATACTTGATATTTTGCCACATAGAGGAAAAAATATAAAAAAACTTGTTAGCAAAACAGTGGGAAATAGGAAACCAGGCAGACTGGAAAAGCACATGACAGTGGTCGTTGTTCATCTCTGGGAGGCTCAGGTAACTCATTTTCTTCTTTTTTCTAAGTCATACTTTATAAAATGTTAACAGTCATTGGTTTGTGTGCTCAGTCGTTAGGTCATGTCCTACTCATGTGACTCTGTGGACTGTGGCCTGCCAGGCTCCTCTGTCCATGGGATTTTTCAGGCAAGAATACTGTTTGTTGTAAGTTGCCATTTCCACCTCCAGGGGATCTTCCGGATCCAGAGATTGAACACACATGTCTCCTGCTTTGGCAAGTGGATTCTTTACCACTCAGCCACCAAGGAAAATTTTTAACAATTGTTTGTTTACTCATTTTAAAATATTTAAAAATGAAACTTAAAATGACATGAAAAGGTGCTTAGAGCTCCAATGAAGGATTGATAAGATCTGTCAGGGAAGGATTCACTGGAAATGGAAAAACTGAGCTAAATATTAAAGGAATTAATTGGTAGGGGCTTTGACAGAGGATGAGATGGCTGGATGGCATCACTGACTCGTTGGACGTGAGTCTGAGTGAACTCCGGGAGTTGGTGATGGACAGGGAAGCCTGGCGTGCTGCGATTCATGGGGTCGCAAAGAGTCGGACACGACTGAGCGACTGAACTGAACTGAACTGAACTTAAAGACATAAAGATTAGTACAGAGATGACAAGTTCCCAAGAACTGCTTAATTATGTATTATTTGATTGTAAGAGAAAGTCATGGGATAACTGGGCCATTGACCCTCAGCGAAGAGCCTTCTCTTGGCCTGAATATCGAGTCCATCCTCAAAGCTCACTTGTGTTCCTGCTTCTACGGTGTCTGGCGGAAGGTTTGCTCCTCTCTCACCCTCAGAATCTCTCTCAGGCTTGCTCTCACTCTCGCTCTTGTTCTCAATCTCTCTGATTTCAAAAACCTTATTGTGGAACCCTGTCTGTTGAAGATAGCTAGAGTCCAGTTTAAGTCTTCTTTGTGATGGAAACTGCAGAATAGATAGATGCTAATTACATTGCCTCTTTTCCAGATACTGACAGGTAATCTGAGATCCATGTGGACCTCCCTATCATGGTGGAGAACCAGTGTAAGATTTGTCTTGTGGGTGGACACTCAAAGCTAAGTCTTTTCTAGGAAGTGGGTGAAACAGAATGACATTCAACTGGGAATGGTCCTACTTTTCCAGCTCTTGCTCGGCTTCGTCACAGACCCTGGTATTCTAAAGGGAGTACCAAACTGTTGCAGGCAGGACGGCCCCAGGCATCTGGCAGTTATTTCAGATCTTTTGGGTACCAAGGCACACGTTAGCCTTCTGTCACAGAGGGCTAAATGGAGGGCTAAATTTGACAACAAGGACTGGAGAATATGCTCAGATGTTCAGTCGTGCCTGATTTTTTGTGACCCCATGGATTGTAGCCCACCAGGCTCTTTTATCCATAGGATTTCCCAGGCAAGAGTACTGGAGTGGGTTGCCATTTCCTATCTTCCCCACCCAGGGATTGAACCTGGGCCTCCTGCCTTGCAGGCAATTCTTTACCAACTGAGCCACCAGGGAACCTTCAATTTAGTCCTGTATGTTTCTGGAGAGACTTGATGAGAAGGGAAAAAAGCAGCTTCCTTCCTCTTTCTACCTCCTGCCTCTTCTTAAGCACTCTGCCTTCATTTTTCTGGCTGACTTGAGCAATGTTGGCAAGACAAAGAGAAGTCTTTCCACTGTTTAGTCTACTTGTAATTATTTCAAGATGGGGTCCTTCCCTGGCCACCAGGCAACGAACTGTCCGTTTTTGAGTTTCTCCTCATTCTTACTTCTGGGTATTGGGGATGTAGTTTGGTTGGACCAGGTGCAGCTGGAAACTTCTTGGGAGGTCCAAGGCTTCCCAGAATTTATGATCTACCCAGAGAAAGCCCCTGTGGGGAAACGCCACTGCTCCTCCTCTGGTTACCCACTCTCGGGACACTGTGGTCGTCCTCTTTCTCCTAGGCTGCGTTGCCTTCCTCAGTGTGATGTCTCTGTCTTCTTTCTTCAGGAAAAACAGCCTCCCTGATCCCCCCTCCCCACTTCCTAGGTATAAAGGAAAGACTCTAAGCTCTAGAGCTAACCTCAGACTTCAAACACCACCTACTTGCTATGTAACTTTGGCCAAAGTACTTCGTGATTCTGATCCACCATTTCCTTTTGTTTATAAGATGGGAGGAGTGAAATAAGTCAGACAGAGAAAGATAAATACTGTATGATCTCATATGTGGAACCTAAAAAGATGAATCTCATATATATAGAAAACAGATTGGTGGTTGTCAGAGGTAGGATTTGAGAGGTGGGTGAAATGAGTGAAGGCAGTCAAAAAGTACAGATTTCCAGTCATAAGATAAAGAAGTTATGAGAAATATTATAGTGACTATAATTAGTAATACTGTGCTGTATTTTTGAAAGTTTACCGAGACAGAAAACCTTAAACTTCTCATCATAAGAGAAAAAAAAAAATAGTAACTGTGTGGTGATGGATGTTAACTAGCCTTGTTGTGGTGATCATTTTACATTAGATATGTGTATCAAATCATTATGCTGTATACCAGGAACTAGTACAACAGTAATGTAAACTATATCTCAATTGAAAAAAAGATGGGAATAATCTCTGTAACTCACAGTGCCAGAAGGCTCAAGGAGGGAATAATTAGATCTATTACGGAAGACTGGAGAAGGAAATGACAACCCACTTCAGTATTCCTGCATGGGAAATCCCATGGACAGAGGAGGCTGATGGGCTACAGTCCATGGGGTCAAAAGAGTTGGACATAGCTTAATGGCCACCACCACCACCATTATAGAAGTTATGAAGAGTTTAATGAGGTAACAAAAGTTATCTAACTAAAAGCACCAACCCAGCATCTGAAATACTGGACATTATTTATCCCTTCCTCTGTTTTCTGTTCTCTTTTGCTATTAATACATGTATATGATCCTTTTTGTTTCAGGTGTTTTTCTGTTAATAATTGTAGGGCAACTGACACGGGACTGCATATTCTGTTTAATAACCACGGGGAAGTTTGGCAGCTTAACAAACATCCTTGACTCCCTTGCAAAGAGGAGAGCTCAACTTCCCTTGGACTTTGGCTTCAAGACCTCACATTCTTTTCTCAGAAAACAGACCCAAAGACCCAGTAGGTGTTAACTGTGCTCTGATCCTTTCAGGCATCTTCGTTTCAGTAATAATAGACACCAGTTTGTTAACACTGAATATGAGCAAATGATAGATGTTATTTCATTTAACCTCAGCTCCATGAGGCAGGTGACATCATCCCCATTTATAGTTAGGAAACTGAGGCACAGAAAAGCTAAGCGCCACCATACTTTACATACCTAGATCATTCTGAAACCACAAGACAAACCAAGATATCTAAGACGCCAAAATCCATGTTCTTGGCACTTTCTCCAAGGTGTCTTGAGGCAATAGCAGCAGCAGTTGCAAAGCTCTTTACTTTAGAGGACTTATTCCAAGAGGAGAAGGGTCTAGAAACTTGAAGGTCTCATGAAACCCCTGGCTTCTTGCCCCAAGCAACTTCACAATATATCACTGGCATGTAACAGTCACAAGTGTGCACGTGCTAACTTCAGTCAGGTTTGATTCTTTGCGACCCCATGGGCGTAGCCTGTCAGCCTCCTCTGTCCATGGCATTTTCCAGGCAAGAATAATGGAGTGGGTTGCCAGTATGACTGCCCTCCCACTGTCATAAGGACCAAAATCAAAATTAGCCTCTCGGAAGTTTACAGATCAATACACTAAAGTCATCTAGTACAGGACAAAAGCCATCATGATAGAGAAAGCAGTGACTGTTACCTTCAAATCTGTGCCAGCAGGCTCTCAGACTGGAACAGAATGGTTGGCTCTTTGTCTTCTGCTCACTGAGCACTGCACTGTTAAGGCTTGAGGACTCGCAGAGATGTGGATGGACCAGCGACCGTCAAGCACAGCAAAGTAAGTCAGAAAGAGATAAACAAATATTGTATATTAATGCACATATGTGGAATCTAGAAAAATGAACCTATTTGCCAAGCAGAAATAGAGACACAGACACAGAGAACAAACATATGGATACTAAGGGGAGGTGAAGGGGGTGGATGGGATGAATTGGGAAATTAGTATTGACATATGTACACTCCTAAGTATAAAATAGATAATTAATGAGAACCTAAGGTGCAGCACAGGAAACTCTACTCAATGCTCTGTGGGGAGCTAAATGGGAAGGAAATCCCCAAAGAGGGGATATATGTAAACCTGTAACTGACTCAGTGTGCTGTACAGCAGAAACTAACACAGCATTGTCAAGCCATTACACTCTAGTAAATATTTTTAAAATAAAGACAATTTTTCTGAAATTAAAAAAAAAAAAGGCTTGAGAACTCTAGAATGTGCCAAGTTGGAACCGTGAACAAATTTTCCCGCATGACTTACAGAACGTCCTTGGTTCTGTTTCCCATACTTTCCGAGGGGGAAGTAGGCGCTTTTGCTGTCTTCATTTCCCCATACTGCCCAGAGCAGCAGTACTGAAACCATTCAGCGGTGTGAACTGGGCAATGTCTAAAGGTCACGTCACCAGCCGGTGCAGCCTGAGTTGAGGTGACCACAGATAGCAAGGAGATCAAACCTGTCCATCCTAATGGAAATTAACGCTGAATATTCATTGGGAGGACTGATGCTGAAGCTCCAATAATTAGGCCACCTGATGCGAAGAGCCAACTCATTGGAAAAGACCCTAATGCTGGGAAAGATTGAAGACAGGAGGAGAAGGGGAGCACAGAGGATAAGATGGGTAGATAGCATCACTGATTCAATGGACCTGAACTCAGGCAAACTCCGGGAGATGGTGAGGGACAAGGAGACTTGGTGTGCTGCAGTCCATGGGGTCGCAAAGAGTCGGATGACTTGGCGACTGAACAAGAAGTGAAGGAATAGTGCATACTGAAGGCTGACTGTGTACTCAGCACTATGCCGCATCCTCTCTAGAGGCCCTTTAGCAGACCCTTAACAATGCAATTAAAAAACTTCATTTGTCCCAACTCTGCTACCAACTAGTATGGAGAAACTGGGAGAATCGTTCAGTCTCTCTGAGTGTTTATCTTTAAAATTGAACTATTAATTTCTATATTAATCACTGAGCCCATCAATATTAACTGAAGGCCTACTGTGTGCTAGGCATTACAAAAGCTGGATACACATGAAGGTAAATTAAAATGAACCGTTGTCTTATAAGTAAGTTTGGGGACTGCAATTGTCCAGCATGATGATTAAAGTTAACGATACTGTATTTGTTTATTTTCTGAGAGTAAATCTTAAAAGTTCTCATACAAGAAAAGAATTGTAACTATATGTGTGTGATGAATATTAACTAAACTTGTGATTATTTTGCAGTATATATATACATACATATAAAGAAAGCTGAGCACTGAAGAACTGATGCTTTTGAACTGTGGTGTTGGAGAAGACTCTTGAGAGTCCCTTGGACTGCAAGGAGATCCAGCCAGTCCACCCTAAAGGAAATCAGTCTTGAATATTCATTGGAGGGACTGATGCTGAAGCTGAAACCCCAATACTTTGGCCACCTGATGCGAAGAACTGACTCATTTGAAAAGACCCTGATGCTGGGAAAGACTGAAGGCAGGAGAAGGCGATGGCAGAGGATGAGATGGTTGGATGGCTTCACCAACTCAATGGACATGAGTTTGAGTAAACTCCAGGAGTTGGGGATGAACACGGAGGCCTGGTGCACTGCAGTCCATGGGGTCACAAAGAGTTGGACACAACTGAGTGACTGAACCGAACTGACTGATATATACATACATATGTATATCAAATCATATATATGTATACATATATAAATATCAAATCATCATGTTGTTTGTCTTAAATTTATGAATCATGTTATATGTCAATTATCTCAAAAATCTCAGCTTATCTCAAGAAAGCTGGAAAAATTTTAACAAAGTAAAATAATTCAGTGTCTATTTTTAGGAACTTATGATTTATGAACACAGGCAAGTGTGGTAAATTATATAAAATATTTGTGATTTGGTTATTGTTTCATTTAACCTTCACAGTCATCCTATGAAAAGTATGCTCTTTTCACATCAATGTTATCTACTATTGTTAAATGTTGAAAATAAACTTAGGCAGATCCAGACTGAGAAAAAAGATACCAAGTACTAGATTCATCTTAATTGCAAAAGTTAAGTGGCCATCATTAGCTGATCATTTCATAAAATTAAGTAAGTTTGAGAATGTGGTATATTTCATATTGAAAAATAGACCTTGTCTTTTATTGATTCATGCCCAGTTTCAGTGAACATTTGTGGTCCATCATTGTATTCTTATTAGCATCTGGCCCAGTGTCTGGTATATATTAGGTGAGTAATACATAATTGTTTAATAAATCAACCACTTATTACATTATTACCAGGCATTACTTATTCTGGAAATTGGCATTGTATCTCATCTTTGTTCCTAGAAATTGTGTTAAGCCTGTGGATAAAAACATGAAATTCTGGCCCAATAAGCTTTAGAAAACTTATATCAATACAAATAAAGGGAAGGAAGAGTAGTGGAGACTATCTCAGATGAGGAGTGTCCCCCACAACTCCAAAATAACCCCTCTATCTCTACTCTGAACTGCTTTCCAGAGAATACCTCACAGGGAGAATGAGCCCCAATTGCCCACAGTAGTCCAGAAAAACATCTATTTCTGCTTTATTGACTATGCCAAAGCCTTTGACTGTGTGGATCACAATACACTGTGGAAAATTCTGAAAGAGATGGGAATACCAGACCACCTGACCTG
This sequence comes from Redunca redunca, assembly GCA_006410935.1. Lineage (NCBI taxonomy): Eukaryota > Metazoa > Chordata > Mammalia > Artiodactyla > Bovidae > Redunca > Redunca redunca. The sequence continues at coordinate 63,292 of SJYQ01035785.1, forward strand.
CCTCTTGAGAAACCTATATGCAGGTCAGGAAACAACAGTTAGAACTGGACATGGAACAACAGACTGGTTCCAAATAGGAAAAGGAGTACGTCAAGGCTGTATATTGTCACCCTGCTTATTTAACTTCTATGCAGAGTACATCATGAGAAACACTGGGCTGGAAGAAGCACAAGCTGGAATCAAGATTGCTGGGAGAAATATCAGTCACCTCAGATATGCAGATGACACCACCTTTATGGCACAAAGTGAAGAGGAACTAAAAAGCCCTTGATGAAAGTGAAAGAGGAGACTGAAAAAGTTGGCTTCAAGCTCAACATTCAGAAAACGAAGATCATGGCATCCAGTCGCATCACTTCATGGGAAATAGATGGGGAAACAGTGGAAACAGTGTCAGACTTTATTTTGGGGGGCTCCAAAATCACTGCAGATGGTGATTGCAGCCATGAAATTAAAAGACGCCTACTCCTGAAAGGAAAGTTATGACAAACCTAGATAGCATATTGAAAAGCAGAGACATTACTTTGCCAACAAAGGTCCATCTAGTCAAGGCTATGGTTTTTCCAGTAGTCACGTATGGATGTGAGAGTTGGACTGTGAAGAAATCTGAGCACTGAAGAACTAATGCGTTTGAACTGTGGTGTTGGAGAAGACTCTTGAGAGTCCCTTGGACTGCAAGGAGATCCAACCAGTCCATTCTGAAGGAGATCTGTCCTGAGTGTTCTTTGGAAGGAATGATGCTAAAGCTGAAACTTCAGTACTTTGGCCACCTGATGCGAAGAGTTGACTCACTGGAAAAGACTCTGATGCTGGGAGGGATTCAGGGCAGGAGGAGAAGGGTATGACAGAGGATGAGATGGCTGGATGGCATCACGGACTCGATGGACGTGAGTGTGAGTGAACTCCGTGAGTTGGTGATGGACAGGGAGGCCTGGTGTGCTGCGATTCATGGGATCGCAAAGAGTCACACACGACTGAGCAACTGAACTGAAATGAGCTGAACACACCTGTATTGACTCCCTTCCTGATTCTATGTCACATCTGCTCTCACTTTCCAGTGCCTCCTGAAATCCCTGGATCTTTATCTCAGAGTCTCTTTCTGGGGGAATGTGCTCTAAAATAGTCAAATTTTGTTAAGCCCGAGGCATAACTGTGTGTAAGGTTACAAGGGTAGAGAAGTTGAAGAAAGAATATGGAGGCTTTGGGCTAGAAATAATTTAGAAAGGTCAGTTCTCTTTGTTGGCGTGCTAGGGAGTTACCAAGAGACCTAAAGGGGAATGGAGAGGTGGGGTCAGGGTGCAGCTAAAGTTAGAGAGCACAGGGCAGGAAGTGAGCCTGTCTTCAGAGAGCTGCCTTTTCCTCCAAAAACACAGAGTAACTTGGAAACACAAGAAGAGGAGTAAACAGAGGGCAAGGGACAGGAGCAAAACGAAGAGGAGGAAGGGCTCCCATTAAACATTATCTACCAAGTTACTAGGGGGGCTCCCTGGTGGCTCAGTTGGTAAAGAATCTGCCTGCAAAGCAGGAGACACAGGTTCGATCCCTGGGTGGGGAAGATCCCCTGAAGTAGGAAATGACTCCCCACTTCAGTATTCCTGCCTGGAGAATGCCATGGACAGAGGAGACTGGCGGGCTATAGTCCATGGGGTCACAAAGAGTCTGACGTGGCTCAGCAATGAAACCACCACCGCCAAGTTACTAGCACTGCCTCCGAGTGCTTTATTTTTATTTCCACGGGGTCTTTGAATGTCAAGTCTAGGGTGTGGGGGCACATGAAGAATCAGTGATTCCAGCAGGCAAGGCAGGAAGCAGTGAAGGCAAACAGAATCACCTAATAAAGGAGGATAGATTGTGTGAAGCAGGAGAGGGGCTTACTGAGTGGGGTGGAGGGCATGACAGGCTGTGGCTGCAAGTGGGAAAACAACGCTCAGAAACAGACAGGTGAAAGCCCTGAGTGTGACTCCTCGGACTGGTGGACCAGAGATGGAGGTCGTTAGCCCAGGCAATGTGCGTGGGGTCAAGGGATCTGAAGGGTTAACTCAGATTTGAAGTCACTAAAGATGAGGGCAAGGGACAAGGCAGAGGGGAAGGGACTCGAGTCAGCTCAAAGTCTCAGGAAGTGAGAACAGATCCTATGAGTCACAGTGCTGAGATGGTGCAGGCTTCACCTGAACAGGTGAGGTTTCCTGAGGATAGGGAGAGTGTGAGCAGGTACACCGCCAAGAGCAAAGAGCTGGCGCTCCATCCTGCCTGTGACTCAAGGGGGTGAGGCACAATGAGGAGAACTATTGGGAGAATACCGATTTTAGGCGAGAAGAAGAAAGGGACTTTCCTGGTAGTCCAATGGTCAAAACTCTGCCCTTCCAAGGCCGGGGGCCCAAGTTTGATTCCTGTTCAGGGAACTAGATCCTTCTTACTGCAACTAAGACCTGGCACAGCCAAAAAAATAAATAATAAATATTTTTTTAGAGGAGAAGGAAAAAAAAGCTTTTAAAACATGGATTTATATAAATGGAAATGTAATGGTTATTCTTACACGTCATCTTGGCTAGACCACAGCACCCAGATATTTGATCAAACATTATTCTATATGTTTCTATGAAAGCGTTTTTTAGATGTGGTTTTTCCAGGTTTGTTTTATTTTTGGTTGTTCTGGGTCTTTGTTGCTGCACGAGGGCTTTCTCTAGTTTCAGCAAGTGGGGGGTACTCTTTGTAGCCATCGTGGTCTTCTCACTGCGATGGCTTCTCTTGTGGAGCATAAGTTTTAGGTGGTCGGGCTCAGTAGTTGTGGCACATGAGCTTTGTAGCCCCAAGGCATGTGGAATCTTCCTGGACCAGGGATTGAACCCAGGTCGCCTGCATTGGTAAGCAGATTCTTATCCACTGTACCACCAGGGAAGTCCTAGATGCGACTTAAATTTAAATCAGTACACTTTGAGTAAAGCTGATTGCCCTCCATAACATGGGTGTGTGCATTGTGGCCTAAGTTGCTTCAGTTGTGTTTGGCTCTTTGCAACCCTATGGACTGTAGCCCAACAGGCTCCTCTGTCCATGGGATTCTCCAGGCAAGAATATTGGAGAGGGTTGCCATTTCCTACCTCAGGAGATCTTCCCGACCCAGGGATCAAACTTGTGTCTCTTAGGTCTCCTGCATTGGCAGGCAGATAACATGGGGGGGCCTCATCCAATCAGCTGAAGGCCCTCAGGGAAAAACACTTTCCTCCCCCAAAGAAGGGGGAATTCTGCCAGCAGGCTGCCTTTAGGCTTGAACTGCAACTTCAGCTCTCTCCTGGGTCTCCTGCTTTCTGACCCAGCCCTGCAGATTTGGACTTGCCTGCCACCACAATGGCATGAACCAGTTCCTTAAATTAATCTTTTTGTCTCCTCCCTAACTCCTTTCTTTCTTTCTCTCTCTGTCTCTCTCAGCAGATGATAGATGATAGGGATGTAGTGGAAAAAAAAAAACCATAATCTGTTGCCTCTACTTGATATTACATCATAAACAAATGGGCTTCCCAAATGGCTCAGGCAGTAAAGAATCTGCCTGCAATGCAAGAGACCTGGGTTCGATCCCTGGGTTGATAAGATCCCCTGGAGGAGGGCATGGCAACCTACTCCAGTATTCTTGCCTGGAGAATCCCCATGGATAGAGGTGCCTGTCAGGCTACAGTCTACAGGGTTACAAAGAGTTGGACATAACTGAGCCATTAAGCAGAGCAGAGAGCAGAGGGATGTAGATATAAATCCACAACTTTATATCTACACGTCTGCATCTAGATACACACACCCTATTGGTTCTGTTTTTCTGGAGAAATCTGACTAATAGAAGGACCCCAGGACTTTCCCACGATAGAGTGGGGATTCCAAAGATTATAGCAGAAGCCAAAATGGTAATAGAGTGAGGGAGAACAGAAAATGGGCGAGAGGGGCGAGACTGACCCAATGGGGAATTTGAGAATAAGGAACAAATTTGAGGGATTTGTGGGGATAAAGTCGTAAATCCCCATCAATTGAGTTTGAGTGCAGAAAGAAGACCATTTTGGTAATTTTAATCGAGTTTGGATTTAACACAGGGAATTGGGTGGTTACAAAACTTTAGGAAAAGCTGGCTTTCTGGAAAAGATTCCTAAAACAACACAGCCAGTGGGCCTTCTGGGATCTGCTTCCGGGCCACGAACAGGAAGATGGGCACTCGGAGCTGCCACAGGAAGACAGGAAAGATTGACCTCACGAATAGACGGCTTTAGCTGAATTCCTGGGAACCTAACACCATGGAGGTGGTAGATACAATGCTAGCAATACATTTCAGTTCAGTCGCTCAGTCGTGTCCGACTCTTTGCAACCCCACGAATTGCAGCACGCCAGGCCTCCCTGTCCATCACCAAATCCCAGAGTTCACTCAGACTCGAGTCCATCGAGTCAGTGATGCCATCCAGTCATCTCATCCTCTATCGTCCCCTTCTCCTCCTGCCCCCAATCCCTCCCAGCATCAGAGTCTTTTCCAATGAGTCAACTCTTCGCATGAGGTGGCCAAAGTACTGGAGTTTCAGCTTNATCTGCAGTGATTTTGGAGCCCCCCAAAATAAAGTCTGACCCTGTTTCCACTGTTTCCCCATCTATTTCCCATGAAGTGATGGGACCAGATGCCATGATCTTCGTTTCCTGAATGTTGAGCTGTAAACCAACTTTTTCACTCTCCTCTTTCACTTTCATCAAGAGGCTTTTTAGTTCCTCTTCACTTTGTGCCATAAGGGTGGTGTCATCTGCATATCTGAGGTTGTTGATATTTCTCCCGGCAATCTTGATTCCAGCTTGTGTTTCTTCCAGTCCAGCGTTTCTCATGATGTACTCTGCATAGAAGTTAAATAAGCAGGGTGACAGTATACAGCCTTGACGTACTCCTTTTCCTATTTGGAACCAGTCTGTTGTTCCATGTCCAGTTCTGACTGTTGCTTCCTAACCTGCATACAGGTTTCTCAAGAGGCAGGTCAGGTGGTCTGGTATTCCCATCTCTTTCAGAATTTTCCAGTTTATTATGATCCACACAGTCAAAGGCTTTGGCATAATCAATAAAGCAGATTAGGGGCCCGTAAAACGGCTTACCAGCAAATTTATTTTTTGATTTTTTAATTATTTTATTTTATTGGATTATAGTTGCTTTACAATGTTGTGTTAGTTTCTGCTGTACCACAAAGTGAATCAGCCATAATCGTACATGTATCCCCTCCCTCTTGAGCTTCCCTCCCACATGCCCATAAAACTTAACTTCTTTTAAAATTAGATCAAAAATGAAATTTTAGACTAAATGAATGTTCAAGTATTTAATAACAACATTAATCTTTATCCCAATGCAGTCATAGAGTATAATTTTTTAATGAAGGAAGGGGTTCATTGGCTTGCCTAGAGCCAATGAAAGTCACAAGGGGCCCCAAAAGCCATTGCTGCTGCCACCTTTGCAATTGCCTTGCGACTCGTCTGAGACTAGTGGATGGACCCTGTAATGTGCTGCAGAAAAAAGACAGTGAAGGAAAAAGAAGAAAACCTTGCTTCCACCTTCTTAACTGATGCAAATGCATCTAATCAATGGGAATGATTTGTGTCCGAACTCTTAGCTCCACAGGAATCTGGAACATACAGTTTTAGATTTCTAGTCTCCATGGTACCAGAAGACACACACAAAGGAAGTCAGATCAGATGCTGAGAGCTTGTCTTGCCACATTCAGTACACTTGCGTTAGGGAGCACAGGACTACCTCAGGGCCTCATGACAGAGGGCAAGGAAGGACAGAGAGCCCTGATGTTAGATAAGTTAGACTTGCTGAAAATGAAGAAATGCCTCTTTACTCTCCAAGGAACAGCACATGTTTCTGACTGTGAGTCTCATGTTCTGATTCCACCCTAGTCCAAACAGCTATTACAACTAGACTGAACCAGTCTACTCCCTCTCCCCAATTTTACTAGCAAAGATACATGCATAAGAGGATGGGGACAATTCATCTTCAAATCAACAGCAGCTTTCAGCTTCTCTTGGTATTTTTCCTCCCTGCTGATCTCATCTTTACCGTTCTTCCCTTTTCTCACTGTGTTCCAGTAACAAATGCTCCTAAAACACGACAAAACACGCTCACCTTAGGGGCTTTGCACTCGCTATTCTTTAGTAGGAAAGAGCCAGACTTACTCTCTTACCTCCTTTAGGTACCTCTTCAAATGCCATCTTATCTGTGGCACTTTATGTCAAAGGGCGAACGGCAAACTCAAGCACACCCTGTCTTTCCCTCTGCCCTAGTTTCCTGCTAAGCACTTAGCATCTTCTAACACACGCCATTTTTTTTTTTGGAATAAAATTGATTTACAGCATTGTGTTGGCTTCTGGTATAGGGCACAGTGTCCAGATATATATACAGATGAAGGACAGGGAACTATATTCAATAATTTTTTAATAAACCATAATAGAAAAGAATATGAAAAGGATGTATGTATGTATGTATATATATATAGATATAAAATAACTGTTGTTTATCTGTTTTGTATATAGCAATTTGTATCTGCTACTCACAACCTCCTACTTTATCCCTGCCCCACTCTCTCTCCTTTCATAAATTGGAACAGCCACTATGGAAAACAGTATGAAGTTTCCTTAATAAACTAAAAATAGAACTACCAGAACTACCATATGATCCAGCAAACTTATTCCTAGGCATTAGAGAAAACTCTAATTCAGAAAGATACATGCATCCCAATGTTCATAGCAGCACTATTTATAAGAACCAAGGTATGGAAGCCAAGACATGGAATCAACAGATGAATAGATAAAGAATATGTGATACAGGGATTTCCCTGGTGGTCCAGTGGCTAAGACTCCACACTCCCAATGCAGGGGGTCTAGGTTCAATCCCTGGTCAGGGAACTGAATCCCACATATCCCAACAAAAATCAAGCATGCTGCAAGGAAGATACAACACAGACAAATAAATATATATATTAAAAAGAATATGCATATATACAATGATGTATTACTTGGCCATAAAAAGAATGAGATAATGCCATTTGCAGCAACATAGATGAACTTAGAGATTATCATACTAAGTGAAGTAAATCAGACAAAGAAAAATATCATCTCACTTATGTGTGGAGTCTAAAAGATAATACAGATGGACTCATTGACAAAAGAGAAACAGACTTAGACACAGAAAACAAACTGACATGCTCCATTTAATATATTTGATTAGGATGTATCTTCACCTCTAGAAAATAAATTCTATGAAGAACGAGACTGTTCACCTATATCCTCAGCACCTGTAGTAGTGTTTGGTGCTGTTGAAGGACTCAAAAATATTTATGAGCAAGTGAGTGAATGAATGAGTGAAGAGTCTTCACCTTTAGAGTCTACTTTTCTCCCAGCTAATTCATTTTGGCTAATTTGATCATCTTCAAAGTTCTCTGACGTATACAGCGTGTGTTTAGATTCATGCACAGAATTGAAACTGAGAAGAATAACATCTCCAAATGCTCTCTTGCAGTCTTCCAGATTTACGGCTTTATGCTCTCTCACGTTATGCGTGAAGAGCGATCTGAAGAGGAGTGGCTGCAAAGGGGTGAAAGTCGGTCAGTTGTGTCCGACTCTTTTCATGGGCTATACAGTCCATGAAATTCTCCAGGCCAGAAACCGAGTGGGTAGCCTTTCCCATCTCCAGGGGATCTTCCCAACCCAGGAATCGAACCCAGGTCTCCTGCATTGCAGGTGGATTCTTTAGCACCTGAGCAGCAAGGGAAATCCAGAACAAAGTTTAGGTCCTCTGATTCTGAGCTCAGAGTATTTTCTGCTCTAAACCATCATGATTTGTATTCTTTTAGCATCCTTATTTTCATGTACACTCTAGGAATAATTGAGAGGAAGGATAGCCAACATGGGCAAATGCAAATTCAAATATTATTGCTCAGTCATGCCCAACTCTTTGCGACCCCATGAACTGCAGCACGCCAGGCCTCCCTGTCCATCACCATCTCCCGGAGTTCACTCAGACTCACGTCCATCAACTCAGTGATGCCATCCAGCCATCTCATCCTCTGTCGTCTCCTTCTCCTCCTGCCCCCAATCCCTCCCAGCATCAGAGTCTTTTCCAATGAGTCAACTCTTCGCATGAGGTGGCCAAAGTACTGGAGTTTCAGCTTTAGCATCATTCCTTCCAAAGAAATCCCAGGGTTGATCTCCTTTA
>SJYQ01035785.1:73605-208793 GCA_006410935.1 Redunca redunca
CTGGAATTCCATCACCTCCACTAGCTTTGTTCGTAGTGATGCTTCCTAAGGCCCACTTGACTTCACATTCCAGGATGTCTGGCTCTAGGTGAGTGATCACACCATCGTGATTATCTGGGTCATGACGATCTTTTTTGTACAGCTCTTCTGTGTATTCTTGCCACCTCTTATTAATATCTTCTGCTTCTGTTAGGTCCATACCATTTCTGTCCTTTATTGAGCCCATCTTTGCATGAAATATTCCCTTGGTATCTCTAATTTTCTTGAAGAGATCTCTAGTCTTTCCCATCCTGTTCTTTTCCTCTATTTCTTTGCATTGATCACTGAGGAAGGCTTTCTTATCTCTCCTTGCTATTCTTTGGAACTCTGCATTCAGATGCTTATGTCTTTCCTTTCCTCCTTGGCTTTTTGCTTCTCTTCTTTTCATAGCTATTTGTAAGGCCTCCCCAGACAGCTATTTTGCTTTTTTGCATTTCTTTTCCATGGGGATGGTCTTGATCCCTGTCTCTTGTACAATGTCACAAACCTCATTCCATAGTTCATCAGGCACTCTATCTATCAGATCTAGTCCCTTAAATCTATTTCTCACTTCCACTGTGTAATCATAAGGGATTTGATTTTAGGTTATATCTGAATGACCTAGTGGTTTTCCCCACTTTCTTCAATTTAAGTCTTAGTGACTAAAAAACAATAGGCCAGTGAATATATAACCAAAAACTGTCAAGAGCTATAGGACCATCTGATGAGAACTTGTAATTTGACTGAAGGAAGCCTCTCGGGTGAAATGACATTTAATCTGAAACTCAAATGGCAAGTATACTTAGTCATTAGAAAATTGTGGTGATGGTGGAGGTGGTGAGTAAGAATCCGGAGTGTTCTCAGAGAGGGAAAGGCTGTACAAATGAGCCATATTGAGTGTCTGTTATTTTTATCTACCCAGAATCCCTATCCCCCTTCTTTTTCTTCTCTTTTGGTAACCTAAGCCTTCTCTCCTGTGGGGAACCCATTCTGCCACAGTTTAGGTATGTATCTGGCTGATACTGACCACAGCGCTCCTTCTCCCACTTATGAACACTGACATCAAGCTAGCCAGCCAAGATGTCACCTGCAACCTTTCTTTTAGAGTATCAGAATAAACAGAATCGTGTGGCTATAGTTACTAAGCGAAGAATGAGTAGTGTGTAAGAAAATGTGTAAGAGAATTAGCCAATGGTTAGAGGGGACATGTTTGCACAAGACCATCCTCACTTCTGCACCAACTGCACATTTGGTAGTTCCCACAGCTACCTTCAGCTTTGAGAATTAGCTAGAAAAACAGAGTTCACTTAAAGCTGTGGAATTAAAGGTTACAGTTTATTGCAGGCAAAAGATATAGATTAATATCAGCCAAAGGCAAAGACTCAGTGGCCAGGAGGGTACCACACCTGGAGTATTGAGCTGCCCTCTGCCAGTGGAGTCAGGATTGCATTACTCTCTTAACATTACGTGCGACAATATGCACAGAATGTTGCCAATCAGGAAATTCATTTGACCATCAGCATGCAGAACTTTCACGAGCGCTTCATCCCCTAAATATGATGTGGGTGGTCTCAGTCCCCAGCCCCTCCAGAGGTCAACTGATACCACTGACTCAAAGTCACCTTAAGATGCACATTGCTGATATGGATCAAAGCCCTTGCCTTAACTCACAGTGTTACTACCTGGCTGGTGTACAGCCCCCAGGCAAGTAGAGACACTCATATCAAGCATGACATTCAAAGTGCCTAAAGATTACTTCCCAGAAGCCTAGGATAAAGGGATAAAGGCCAGACCTCTCTCTGGGTAAAATTAATTCTTCAGTACCTAAAGCAGCGTCTTAGAAAGTGGATATCTTGTGTCTGTGAGGAAAGATCATGTCAAATCAAGAAGAATCAAACCAAGGACAAGCAGAGTCATAAAATAAAACAACACAATAAGGTCATAATTTGAGTTTCTGGAATTAGCCACTTTTGAGTTCAGTTCAGTCGCTCAGAGTTGTCCAACTTTCTGTGACCCCATGGACTGCAGCACGCCAGGCTTCCCTGTCCATCACCAACTCCCGGAGCTTGCTCAAACATGTCTATCGAGTCGGTGATGCCATCCAGCCATCTCTTCCTCTGTCGTCCTCTTATCCTCCTGCCTTCAATCTTTCCCAGCATCAGGGTCTTTTCAAATGAGTCAGTTCTTCACATCAGGTGGCCAAAGTATTGGAGTTTCAACTTCAGCATCAGTCCTTCCAATGAATATTCAGGACTGATTTCCTTTAGGATGGACTGGTTGGATCTCCTCGCAGTCAGAGGGACTCTTGAGAGTCTTCTCCAACACCACAGTTCAAAAGCATCAGTTCTCTGGTGCTCAGCTTTTTTATAGTCCAACTCTCACATCCATACACGACTACTGGAAAAACCATAACTTTGACTAGATGGACCTTTGTCGGCAAAATAATATCTCTGCTTTTTAATGTGCAGTCTAGGTTGGTCATAGTTTTTCTTCCAAGGAGCAAGCATCTTAGCCATGTCTGAAGCCGCTTAGTACATGACTTACTGTGTTCCCTGTCTTTGCTTAAGTTTGTTTGAGTTGATTTTTGTTCTTACAATTAGAGAGGTTCTCAGGCAGGTTCAATCCCTGGATTGGGAAGATCCCCTGGAGTAGGAAATGGCAACTCGCTCCAGTAGTCTTGCCTGGGAAATTCCATGGACAGAGCAGCCTAGGGGCTTACAAGTCCACCAGGTTGCAAAGAGTTCAATATAACAGAATGACTAAACACACGAAGTGGGAAAGAACTCATTCATTTCAAAGGTTTAAAAGAAAAGCCATAATGTAATGAGCAAAGGGGAGTGATTGCTAGATGACACTGAAGACATAGGAAAGACAAGACCATGTACGAGTTTATATGCTGTATTTATTAAGAAAAATCCAGGGAATTTATTCTAAGACAGTGGAAATTTTCTAAAGAATTTTAAGAGGAAAGTGACATCTGATTTACAATTTTAATCATAAATCACAAATTTAATCATAAAATGGGAGGGGTGAAGGAGAATGCAGATGAAGAAGAGTATCTACTTTTGAGAAAAATTAAGAGATAAAACTGGCAGGATGTGATGATTGATTGGCTATGGATAATGAGAAAAAAGGATGTGTTCAAAGTGACCCTCAGATTCTTGGCATGAGCCACTATGATGAGTGGAATTACCACTTATTGAGATGAGAGAATGAAGGGGTAGAAGTTGGAGATGAGTTTTAGATATTATACATTCAAAATTCCTGTCATTCACATAAGAGATTATTTCAAGGAACCAAGAGAAGAAAATATGTCATGAAGTAGAGGGTGACTGATAGTATTAAATCCTGGGAGCTACAGTGAGGACCAACGAGTGTCTGCTGAATTTGGAAATATGGCATTTATAGAGTGCTTCAGCAGGAGCAGTTTTAATGGAGTGGTGGCAAAGAAGCCGTATGAGTTGGGCTGCAAGTGAATGGGAAGCAAGCAATTAAGACTGCATAGAGAACTTTCCTAATAAGATTGTCTGTGGAAGGAAGTCAAGACAAAACTGGGCAAGAATGTGGAGTCAGAGGAAGTATATTTTTTGGTTTTGTTTTCTTTTAAGATAGAAGATGCTTGGTCATGTCTGAATTCAGATATAGATAGATTCTAGTAGAGAGAAAGATAGAGGAAAGAAAAATAAAGTGCTAGTTAGAGTCATGATACCTGCTATAATGAAGTGACTCAGCAATATACAGTAGGTCAAACATAATAGAAATTTTTTCCTGTGGGGTATACAATGGAATATTATTCAGCCATTAAAGGAGCACAATTGGGTTATTTATGTAGAGACACAGATGGACCTAGAGACTATCATACAGAGTGAAGTAAGTCAGAGAAAAACAGTACCATATATTAATACATAAGTATGGAATCCAGAAAAATGGTGTAGATGATCTCACTGGGAAAGCAGAAATGCAGACACAGAAGTGAAGAACAAATGTATGGACACCAAGGGGGAAAAGGGAAGCAGTGGGATGAATTGAGATTGACACGTATATGCTAATAGATAACTAAAGAGATCCTACTGTGTGGCTCAGGGAACTCTACTCAGTGCTCTGTGGTGACCTTAATGGGAAGGAAATTCAGAAAAAGAGAGGATATATGTAAACATGTAGCTGATTTAACTTATATGCAGAGTACATAATGAGAAACGCTAGACTGGAAGAAACACAAGCTGGAATCAAGATTGCCGGGAGAAATATCAATCACCTCAGATATGCAGATGACACCACCCTTATGGCAGAAAGTGAAGAGGAGCTAAAAAGCCTCTTGATGAAGGTGAAAGAGGAGAGTGAAAAAGTTGGCTTAAAGCTCAACATTCAGAAAACAAAGATCATGGCATCTGGTCCCATCACTTCATGGGAAATAGATGGGGAAATGGTAGAAACAGTGCCAGACTTAATTTTGGGGGGCTCCAAAATCACTGCAGATGGTGATTTGCAGCCATGAAATTAAAAGACGCTTACTCCTTGGAAGAAAAGTTATGACCAACCTAGACCGTATATTCAAAAGCAGAGACATTACGTTGCCGACTAAGTTCTGTCTAGTCAAGGCTATGGTTTTTCCAGTGGTCATGTATGGATGTGAGAGTTGGACTGTGAAGAAGGCTGAGTGCCGAAGAATTGATGCTTTTGAAGTGTGGTGTTGGAGAAGACTCCTGAGAGTCCCTTGGACTGCAAGGAGATCCAACCAGTCCATTCTGAAGGAGATCAATCCTGGGATTTCTTTGGAAGGAGTGATGCTGAAGCTGAAACTCCAGTACTTTGGCCACCTCATGTGAAGAGTTGATTCATTGGAAAAGACTCTGATGCTGGGAGGGATTGGGGGCAGGAGGAGAAGGGGACGACCCAGGATGAGATGGCTGGATGGCATCACAGACACGATGGACATGAGTCTGAGTGAACTCCGGGAGATGGTGATGGACAGGGAGGCCTGGCATGCTGCGATTCATGGGGTCACAAAGAGTCAGACACGACTGAGGGACTGAACTGAACTGAACTGATTCCGAGAAATTAAAAGATGCTTGCTCCTTGGAAGAAAAGCTATGATCAACCTAGATAGCATATTAAAAAGCAGAGATATTATTTTGTTGACAAAGGTCCCTCTAGTCAAAGTTATGGTTTTTCCAGTAGTCATGTACGGATGTCAGAGTTGGACTGTAAAGAAAACTGAGTGCCAGAGAATTGATGCTTTTGAACTGTGGTTTTGGAGAAGACTCTTGAGAGTCCTTTGGACTGCAAGGAAATCCAACCAGTCCATCCTAAAGGAAATCAGTCCTGAATATTCATTGGAAGGACTGATGCTAAAGCAGAAACTCCAATACTTTGGCCACCTGATGTGAAGAACTGACTTATTGGGAAAGACCCTGATGCTGGGAAAGATTGAAGGCAGGAGGATAAGAGGACGACAGAGGAAGAGATGGCTGGATGGCATCACCGACTCAATGGACATGGGTTTGAGCAAGCTCCGGGAGTTGGTGATGGACAGGGAAGCCTGGCATGCAGCAGTCCATGGGGTCACAAAGAGTCAGACACATGAGTTACTGAACTGATAGCTGATTCCTGGTGGCTCAATGGTAAAGAATCTGCCTGCTAACAAGAGACGCAGGTTCAATCCCTGGGTCAGGAACATCCCCTGGAAAAGGAAATGGTTACTTACTCCAGGATTCTTGCATTGGAAATCTCATGGACAAAGGAGCCTGGTGGGCTATAGTCCTTGGAGTTGCAACAGAGTTGGACACGACTTAAAGGCTAAGCAATAATAATAGCTGACTCACTCTGCTGTGTAGTAGAAACTAGCACGGGCTTCCCCTGTGGCTCAGCTAGTAAAGAATCTGCCTGCAAAGCGGGAGACCTGGGTTTGATCCCTAGGTTGGGAAGATCCCCTGGAGATGGGAAAGGCTACCCACTCCAGTATTCTGGCCTGGATAATTCCATGGACTATACAGCGGTATTAGCTTAAGGTATACAACATGATTTGATGTATGTGTTAATATATATCTTGAAATGATTGCTACAAAAAATTTAGCTAACATGCATCACTTCACAAATGGCAACCCACTCCAGTATTCTTGCCTGGAAAAATCCCATGGACGGGGGAGCCTAGCCGGCTACAATCCATAACGTGGCAAAGACTCAGACCCTACTGAGTGACTTCACTTTCGCTTTCAGAAACTAGCACAATGTTGTAAAGCAACTATACTCCGGTAAAAAATAATTTTTTAAAAAAAAGGAATTTTTTCTCATTTACATACCGTCCTTAACACAGACGTTCTTAATGGCAGGTGGGTCTCTCCAAATGATGATTCAAGACTGAGCCTCCATATATCTGTGGATCCTTTATCTTTAGTATATGAGTTTTAACTTTGCTGTGCCTCTCTGCACCAAGTGAGCAGAAGGGGAAAGAAGCATTTCTGCTTTTTTTTTAATTGGAGGATAATTGCTTTACAGTGTTGTGTTGGTTTCTGCTATACAACAATGCAAACCAGCCATAATTATATATCTTCTCCCTCTTGAGCATTCCTGCTTTTTAAGCTACTTGGTCAAGAAGCAATGTATATCACTTATCATCACATTATATTGATAAGAACTAGTCACATTGCCTCACCTGAAGGTAAGAGAGGTTGGGGAATGTCATCTGCATCTGGACAGCAACTTTCTAGCAACAACTGCACATATCACAAGACAGAAGCCTGAAGTTAGGAGGACAGTTACTTCTGTTGCAGAAAATAACCAACTGAGGGACTTCCCTGGTAGGTTAGTGGTAAAGAATCCACCTGCCAATGCAGGAGACAGGGTTCGATGTCTGATCTGGGAAGGTCCCATACGCCACGGAGCAGCTAAGCCCATGCATCACAGCTACTGAGTCTGTGCTCTAGAGCCGGGAAGCCACAACTACTGAGCTTGAGTGCCCTAGCGCCCATGCTCAGCAACAAGAGAAGCCACTGCAGAGAGAAGCCTGCACGCCCCAACTAGGGAGCAGCCCCCACTCACCACAACTAGAGAAAAAGCCCGAAGAGCAGTGAAGACTCAGGATTAGTCATTCAGTCATGTCTGACTGCCCCATGGACTGTGCTCCTCTGCCCATGGAATTCTCCAGGCAAGAATACTTGAGTGGGTAGCCATTCCCTTCTCCAGGGGGGTCTTCCCTACCCAGGGATTGAAGCCGGGTCTCCTGTATTGCTGCAGATTTGTTACCATGTGAGCAACCAGAGAAGCCACTCAGGTCCACCAAAAATTTTAAAAAAAAAATTTTTTTTTAAATAAAAAGAAAATAACCAATTGAACATATTCCTTGAGAAAGCAAGATGGAATGGGTTCCAGGATACACATGAAGAATTTGATAGGCAGAGGGACAAACTCTGCATTTTGTGGGGAAGGAAGGAGGAGAAAATGAGCATTTGTGTTTTTATCACAAAGCACTTACAGGGAGTATCAGTTGAAGGAAAAGAATAATGTAAGAGGAGTTTAAACCTGGCTATGCCTAAATTTGAAGTCCCAGACTATCCCCCAGAATTTGGCTGGTCACCTACTTTAGCAAGAGTTTTTACTAATAGGATAGAATCAATAGACTCAATACAGCCAGGATCAGTCCTGCCTACAGAAAGTTAAGAGTAATTCTTAGGGGGCTACTCTGTACTATTTCTGTCCTTTGCCATGATAACCTAAAAGAAACACTCATAGAGACTGAGTTTTGTCTTAAAATGAAATCATCTTAAAGCAGAGCTAAAGGCTTTGCCCTCCCTTGAATATAATAGCTTAAAAAACAAACTGAAACCTTGTTAAAAGTAACCTGAGGGGATGAGGCCAAAGGATGAACAATATCTTGCTCTCAACCTTGTAGAAGCCAAGGGAAAGCTGATCAGGGGCTGGGGCAGGCAAGTCAGTGTCGATACCACCACTGGAGATGAAGCAAGCAGCGCAAATTCAAAAAGCCTTGCTGTACTAAATAAGCTGCACAGTCTTGGCTCCCAGACAAGAAAGAGAACTTGTGACCAAAAGGGACACTCCAAAAAGAATTTCAATGAAGCACAACTTGAGTCAAAACAATAAGTTGCCCAGATTACTTGGACTGTGGACAGACAGCCTGGCATGTGGAGTGAATGTCATCAGCTGAGAACACAGCCTTGATTGGTAGCCATGGCGCCTGCTGACCACGTGGTCCCCTCAGGCTGGCTTCCTGGTGAATGCTATTTGGTGAGTGCCAATCCACTCCCCTTCTGTTTGCTGTTTTTTCCTCCCTCCAAACGATTCCCACAGAAATCTTTCCCACCCTAGACACTGTGATAAATATGCTTTACTAAAATACCATCACAGTTTTATAAAAAACTTTCTTCAGCATGCTGAGCAACACTGATGGTATGAATATAAAATGGTTCAACCCTTTGAAGGACTGTGTCGCAGTTTCTTATAATGATAAATGTACATATAATCCATAACCCAATAATTCCATTCCTAAGTAGGTATCATCACTTCATGACAAATGGAAGGGGATAAAGTGGAAGCAGTGACAGACTTTATTTTCTTGGGCTCCAAAATCACTTCAGATGGTGACTGTGGCCACGAAATTAAAAAATGCTTGCTCCTTAAAAGGAAAGCTTGACAAACCTAGACTGTGTATTAAAAGACAAAGACATCACTTTGCCAACAAAGACCCATATAGTCAAAGCTATGGTTTTTCCAGTAGTCATGCATGGATCTGAGAATTGGACTATAAAGAAGGCTGAGTGCTGAAGAATTAATGCTTTTGAATTATGGTGCTGGAGAAGAATCTTGAGAGTCCCTTGTACTGCAAGGAAATCAAACCAGTCAATCCTAAAGAAAATCAACCCTGAACATTCACTGGAAGGGCTGATGCTGAAGTCGAAACTGTAATACATTGGCTATCTGATATAAAGAGCCGACTCACTGGAAAAGACCCCGATCTGGGAAAGATTGAAAGCAAAAGGAGAAAAGGGCAGTGAATGAGATGGTTAGATAGCCCATCACTGACTCAATGGACATGAATTTGAGCAAACTCTTGAGAGAGAGGGAAGGACATGGCATGCTGGAGTCCATGGGGTCACAAAGAGCAACTGAACACAAAATGAAAACAGATGTTCACACGAAGACTTTATTCAAAATGTTCACAGCAGCCTTGCATATAATAGACAAAAACTAGAAGTAACCTAAATACCTACCAACAGGACAATGGCTTAACAATTGTGGCATATCTATATAACAGAATACTATTTGGCAATAAAAAAAAAAAAAAGACTGATCATTGCATTGACATGGATAAATCTCAAAAACACTGTTGACTGAAATAGCCAGACACACATATACTATCACACAATATGATTCTGGGGTGACAAAAATGTTTTCTATCTTGTTTCGAGTAGTGGTTGCATAGATAAAGTTCTCAAAACTCATCTAACTAAACATCTAAAATCAGTGTTTTTTATTGAATATAATTAGTGCCTCAATAAAAAGAAATAATCCGTCTCTTTATTGAAGTGTTATTAACATGTCCTCTGCATATTCTCAGACTTCAGATGCTTGAAAATAAACTTTCTATCTCATTTCATACCTTAGAAAGGCTTATGAGGTAAGTCTCAGAAAAATTCGAAGGCAAGCCTCAACAGAGATAAATGACAGATTGTTGCTAACCCAAGGGAGAATCTGGGCAAATTCTGGAACCCAGCCAAGTGGCTCTGTGGTTAAACTCTCCCAGCTGTTTTTGCCAACAACAGACCCCTCTTCTCTTATGCCCTGGAAGGAGGTTAGTGCTATTCCAGCTGAAGTTTACACAGACAGAACTTAGAGGAGTTAACCCCTATGGTCTTCTGTGTAGTCATTCTCAACTGATCCCTATAGAGAACACTCACCTCCTCGAATTCCTGTTATATTCTTAACTATACCATACAGCTCAGCATTTATTTTATACTTAATACACTACAGAAGGCAGACAATACAGTAGAATGTTTAAAAGCATGGTCTTTGTAATCAGAGACCTCAGTTCAAATTCTCTCTCTGTCACTTATTTTTTGCCTAAATTTGGAGACTGCACTCAATCTCAACCTTCAGTAACCATTTGCACAAGACAGGGGTTTTTCTAAGATGGAAAGATTGAAGAAGGAAGTAGCATACTACCACTTAAACAATCAGTTTCACCCTCCTGGAGGCAGGCTGTTGTGCTAACAAGCTGTTGTGCTTACAGACTGTTGTGCTAACAGAAAGCAAACATTGGAAGTGGGGACAAAGCATTTTCAAAGCTCTTTCACCAGTAGTACCTACTGGGCTGCAGGTACTATTATCCACACCTTATAAACATGGAAAATGAGGTTCAAAATCATTGTCTGTACCAACATAAAGCTGACAATAGCAGCTACTCTGTAAGTCAACAAAGCATTTTCAAGGTTTTTTATTAATGTCTAATTGGGACAAATATTTTATATTTTTATTGAAGAATTAAATACCTAAAGCAAAATGCATAAGTAATAAGTGTATACATTGATATATGTTTACAAATTGAACATACTCATGTAGTCATAACCCAAATTAAGAAATCAAACACTCTGTGCTCCTCCCTTGTGGCCCAGCTGGTAAAGAATCCACCCGCGATGTGGGAGCCCTGGGTTCCATCCTTGAGTTGGGAAGATCTCCTGGAGAATGGAACAGCTACCCACTCCAGTATTATGGCCTGGAGAATTCCACAGTCTGTATAGTCCATGGAATCGCAGAGTCGGACACAGTTGAGCATCTTTCACTTTTCACATGCTCTTCCAAAGACCAGCCCCTCTCGCAGCCTGTGACCCTCAGCAATGACTAGCCCACCCTCAGGAATAACCATATCTTAACTTCTATTTTAGACTGAAAGTTTGTGTCCCCTTCCAAGTTCATAGCTTGGAATCTAGTCCCCGATGTGATGGAATTTGCAAGTGGGCCCTTTGGAGGTGACTGAGAGTAATGCCCTTATGAAGCAGACCCCAGAGAGCTCCCTTGTCCCTTTTGCCACATGAAGCAAGAAGGCAGCCGTCCATGAACCAGGGCGGGGGCTCTCAACAGACACTGAATCTGCCGCTGCCTTGCTGTTGGACTTCCCAGCCTCGAGAAATGTGAGAAATACGTGTTTGTTGCTTTTAAGCCACCCAGTCTATGCTGTTCTTTATAGCAGCTGCAATAGACTAAGACACATAGCATCAAAGTTAGTACTGCCTGTTTCTGAACTGCATACAAATGGAATCCTGCAGAATTACACAGTAGGTACTCCTTTGTGTCCATTGCTTTTGCTCAGTTTTGTAAGATTCATCCACGTTGTTGTGAGTCTCTCATTCTGTTGCTGCCTAGTCTTCCACTGCGAAGACACACCTCAGGGTGACCATCCATTGTCAGTGGATGGGCATTTAGGTTGTTCCCAGTTCGGGGCTTTTATGATTCGTGCTGCTATTTAGCATGAATGTCTTGGGCATTTCTGTTAGGTAAACACCTAAGGGTTGAGTTGGGGCTTTCCAGGTGGCACAGTGGTAAAGAATCCACCTGCCAGTGCAGGAGACAGAGAGATGTGAGTTTGATCCCTGGGTTCGGAAAATCCTGGAGGAGGACATAGCAACCCACTCCAGTATTCTTGCCTGGAAAATTCCATGGACAGAGGAGCCTAGCAGGCTGCAGTCCATGGGGTCACAGAGTCAGACACGATTGCAGCAACTAAGCAGGAGGGGTAGGGTTGCTGAGCTCTTGGTCTTGCGAATCTACCATGAGTTTTCCAAAGTATTTGTACCAATTTGCACAACTACCAGCAGCAATTTCTTGTGTTCCAGTATTGTCACCACCAGGCTTTTTCATCTGAACCATTCTAGTGGGGCTGGGGCACATTTTTATCTTCATTTGATTTCAGTATCAACTGTTGACACCTGTTTTTTGTTTTGTTTTGTTTTGTTTTAATTTAACTGTGGCTTTAATTATTGCATTTCCTTTCACATGGTGGCTGAGATACTTTGATTCCAGTTTCTTCACTTTCCTTAAAATTGCTCATCCTATAGGAGACTGTTGAGTTCTTTCTTATCTCTTCAGCTCATCTTTCTTTTTCTTTCCCTGTTGCTTTTTGTCACTGTTACACATACTTCACAGCCACCCTTCAGAGCAAGTCCTCCTGCAACATCCACCAGAGCTCTCAGGCAGGTAGATTCTCAGGGTCCCTCAATTCAAATTCTCTCCCCTCTCTAGTCTCATTCACACTCATCCTGAGACTAGTTCCAGTCCTTTTATTTTTCTTCAGCAGGTCAGTCCCTAAAAACTCTCAGATATCAAAAATTTAGGATTTGAGCATCCATGGATTTTGGTGTCCATGTGGGTCCTGGAACCAGTCCTCCATGGGTACCAAGAAATGATTCTAGTTTAAAGTTATTGAGGATTTACTATATCTCCTCCCTGTAGCTCAGTCTGTAAAAAATCTGCCTGCAGGGCAGAGGGCCTGGGTTTGATCCCTGGGTTGGGAATGATCCGCTGGAGAAGGAAATGGCAACCCACTCCAGTATTCTTGCCTGGAGAATCCCATGGACAGAAGAGCCTGGTGGGCTGAAGAGTAGGGTGGGGACCCCTGTTGGGGTTGCGAAGAGTCGGACAGGACGGAGCAACTAACACTTTCTCTTTCTTTCTTTACTGTGGACCAGAGATGTCACAATACTCCTACACCCTCCACAAAAACACTACACCATCAGATGAGGAAACTGAGGTGCAGGTAGCTTAAGCAAATTTCTCTAGCTCAAATCATTAGTAATGGACAGAACCAGGATGCATATTCAGGACCACTAACCCCAGAGCACGTGCTCTTAAGACTTTGGCTAACTTGGCTAAACTCAACAGCACCTGTTGTGTGTTTCACTCATCTTGCAGTTGTGTTTTGACCCTTATATCGCTGGTCATCCTTTTACTTCCATCACCATGATGCTGAGTCTTTCAGATTTCCTGTCTGATTTTGTAAGGCACTTAAAGAGCGGAAATACTGACCAAAAAGTAAAAACTTAAAACCTATACATGAGAAAAAAAACCCAGAAAGTAAAAAGACAGGTGACAAACCAGAGGAAAAGTGAAATGGATGACAAAAATGTAATGTCTTTACTATAGTGGACCCTTTTACAAATCCAGAAGTAAGAAGGCAAGCCACTGATTAGTTTTTTTTTTTAAAAATGACATAGAAGTAATGTGAGCAATTCACACTAGCAGAAATGACTAATTTACAAGAAGTTCTACTTCAGTGGTAATCAAATAAATGAAAATTAAAATGATTTTTCACTTTCTTTATATTCTTCTATGTTATTTATGTGTTTATTTGCAAGGAGTATGTGTTAGTTTTATCCTTTTTAAAAGAAAGTCATTTCTATCTTGGGAAAACAAAAGAGTATATGTCACTATGTGTCACATTTTGTGAGGCAGTATCAGAATCTGAAGCTTGCTGGAGTCTAAAGGTTGGAGTTAACCAGTTTAGGGGCAAAGAGCTATATTTTAAAGAAATCATTTATCATTCTACTCAGTGTTGTAAAAAATACCCTCAATTTTCTGACACTGTGCTTCCTCTGTCATTCATGTCCCAACTCTGTCATCAGGATCTGACATACCTTGCTCTTCCCCTACTATTCTCCCGAACCCCACTTTTTGTCCCAAATATAGTAGAGCCCTACGAATGAGATTTCTTGGGGTAGCAGCAATGTTACCTTTCCTACCCAGATCCCAATCAGGCTGGGCTCCTTTTTGGCCAGACACGCCAACCTCTAAGATAGCCTATTAAAAAGCCATGTTACTTGTTGTTGCAACAGTTCTCCTGGTCAGAAATCTCATCTGTTACCGTTGCCCTTTCTTCTTCGAGTCCTCTCCTGACTTCTCTATTTGCAACCATGAGTTTAAACTCTCCTCCCTATGGGAGTCTTCAGCCCATAATGCTGTCTGTGAAAGTGATGGTCGCTCAGTCATGTCTGACTCTTTGCACCCCCATGGACTATACAGTCCACGGGATTCTCCAGGCTAGAATAGTGGAGTGGGTAGCCACTCCCTTCTCCAGGGGATCTTCCCAACCGGGGAATCGAACCCAGATCTCCCGCATTGCAGGCGGATTATTTACCGGCTGAGCTACCAGGGAATACTGTCTGTAATTTACGGTTTTTAATTCTTTTTTTTTTTTTTTTGGTTGCACTGGGTCTTAGTGGCATCATGCAGCGTCTTTTCCTTGAGGCACATGGGCTCTAAAGTGCATGAGCTCAGTAGTTTCGAGCAGGCTTAGTTGCTCTGTGGCCTGTGGGATCTTAGTTCCCCGAACAGGGATGGAACCTGTGTCGCCTGCATTGCAAGGAGGATTCTTAATCACCGGACCACCAGGGAAGTCCCCTGAGTGTTTACTTCATACCAGGAAATGACATCTATCCTCTATTTCAGTCCTTCCAACCATACTTTGAGTTAAATATAATCACTACTTCACTGACGAAACTAACAAGCGTCACTGATCAGAGCACAGCCAGTACTGAAAGATGCGTCTGTTTTTCTCCCAAGCTGGGGTCCTTCTCCTGTCAGCTTTTCTTTTGCCAAGAGGAGCCCCTGACTGTTCTCTGCGGAGGGTTGGATTGCTACCAACAATTGCTACCTACCAAAAGTGACCTGAAAGGTGACCTGCTTTCTCCCTAACAGAGCTCAAGCAAGCCCTTACCAGTTTCCTCACAGCATTAGCTGCACAGATATTTGTATGATTAGACCTGCCCACTCGTCTCTTCCTGAATCATTACTTTCAGCACCTGTCAATCAAGTACAGCCCAATCAGGAGACCCTTCTTCCGGTCTCCAGGGGCAGGTAGCATCAGGTCCCCTTCAAGTTTAAGTGAGAAGATACTTTGTGTTTCTCTTGGTTGAGAGACTGCAGAGACTTGGCCCTACCAGGATGTATTTGTGCTTTTAAAAGAAGAATGTATCTATTTAAGTAAATCTCTTATACAGGTGCATTCTCTAGCAGGAAGAAATTCAAAACAAGGGGAGGGGAGTGTCTGTGAATCCCTGTTTTACCAACAAGGCAGGTGAGCCTCAGAAAATCTTTGGCTTGGCTGACAGCCACAAAATATGAAAATGAAGCTCTTCCTTCTAATCGCTGACTCCGAACTTCCTTCTCCCTGCCCGCCACCCAGGTGCCCATCTCTACCAGCCACCAAGCTGCCCTAAAACTCTTCCTCCCCTGTCTCTGTGCTTGTAGGATAATCATTTCTTCAGAGTGCCCTGGAGAGGGGGCTGGGACAGCGTTCCCTTCGTTCTTCCCCTCCAAAGCTGGACTCCAGCCAGGCTCTCAGTGAGTCCTCTTGATGACTAAAGTGTTGATGAGACTACTCACTCCATTGCAACACTCTGTGTGTCATTATTATTTTATGAGATAAAATGTTCAGCTCTTGCTCACCAGTCTTTCCCAATTTCCCACCTAGGAGATGCTCCCTAGGATATACACCCAAGTTCCATAAAGCTTTTTCACTCATACATTTGTTTAGTAAGTGTCGGAGCCAAAAGCATGTCAGGTCCTTGGGAGAAAAAGAAAAGCCCCCTACTCCATAGAACCAGAGGTTTGATTTTGTGAAAAGATTTGCTTCCAATTTACTGGACTCTCCTTGACTTCCGAACTTCCAAGAGTTAAAGTGAGCTCGCGTACTTGCAAGTCTTAGACAGTTGGTCATTGGTGATAAAAAATGGTGCTCTGTGGGTGAACTGGCTTCACCTGAAACCCCACCCAGATCCACACACACCGGCTTTGCACACAGCGGCCCAAGGAACAGCCTGCATTGTCCAAGGGCACAAAGCCAAGTCAAGACTACCACCTTTGGTTCCCTGACACCATCTGACAGAGCACTCATTATTTCACTTCCACACTCCCTGCCTCCTGCTTCTGGGTACCTCTGTTGTTATGATGCCCACACTCAGCAGGGCCATGCTTACTGCTTCAGCAGCTGTCCTGAGACCCAGCTGCCTGACATTCCAGACATAGGTACATGGTCTCAAAGTGTACCTTATCCATCTTTGTCTCCTGGTGCCTAGAAAAGTCTCTACCACCTAGCAGGAGCTCAGCAAGTATTTGCTGAATGAGGAAGTAAAGGGCCAGAATACTGAAGTAACTCGCGTGTGATATCTAGCTTCATTGTTGTTCAGTCGCTTACTCGTGTCCACTCTTTGCGACCTTATGGAATGCAGCACGCTAGGCTTCCCTGTCCTTCACCGTCTCCAGGAGCCTGCTCAAACTCATGTCCATTGAGCTGGTGATGCCATCCAACCATCTCATCCTCTGCTGCCCTCTTCTCCTCTTACCCTCAATCTTTCCTAGCATCAGGGTCTTTTCCAATGAGTCAGTTCTTCGCGTCAAGTGGCCAGAGTATTGGGGCTTCAGCTTCAGCATCAGACCTTCCAATGAGTATTCAGGATTGATTTCCTTTAGGACTGACTGGTTGGATCTCCTTGCAGTCAGACGGACTCTCAAGAGTCTTCTCCAACACCACAGTTCGAAAGCATCAATTCTTCAGCGCTCAGACTTCTTTATGGTCCAACTCTCACATTCATACATGACTACTGGAAAAACCATAACTTTGACTATATGGACCTTTGTTGGCAAAGTAATGTCTCTGCTTTTTAATACACTGTCTAGGTGTGTCATAATTTTTCTTCCAAGGAGCAAGCATCTTTTAATTTCATGGCTGCAGTCACCATCTGAAGTGATTTTGGAGCCCAGGAAAATAAAGTCTGTCACTGTTTCCATTGTTTCCCCATCTATTTACCATGAAGTGATGGGACCAGATGCCATGATCTACATTCAGATGCCATGATCTACATTTTTTGAATGTTGAGTTTTAAGCCAGATTTTTTACTCTCCTCTTTCACCTTCATCAAGAGGCTCCTTAGCTCCTCTTCTCCTTCTGCCATAAGGGTGGTGTCATCCGTATATCTGAGATTATTGATATTTCTCCTGGCAATCTTGATTCCAGCTTGTGCTTCGTCCAGCCTGGCATTTTGCAGGATGTACTCTGCATAGAAGTTAAATAAGCAGGGTGACAATATATCAAGTTTAGAAGAGAACTAGACAAGAATCCTGGCTCCCCAAGTCCAATATCATGCTCATTCATCTCTATCACCTCAGGCTCTATTACAAGAGCCTCCTACAAAAAAGAAAAATAAAATGAATGAGAGCAAGGGAAGGAGGAAAGGATATAAAAGAGGAAACATAAGAAATAAAATATGGGGGTGAATTTATAGGTGGCAGAACAGCAAGCCAAGAGCTGACATTTTCTTGGGTCATAGGTGGTCTGCTCCAAGGCAGATATATTGTATTAATGGTTAAATGGTACTATCGCCCAAATTCTTACATCTGAAACAAGTCTGGAAAAGCATGTGACTGCAGGCATAGTGAAAGTGGCTCAGGATGCATATTTATGAGATTGAAATATGGCTATTTAAAAAATCTGCCTGCAATGCAGGAGACCAAGTTGGATCCCTTGGTCAGGAAGATTCCCCTGGAGAAGAAAATGGCAACCCAGTCCAGTATTCTTGCCTGGGAAATCCCACAGACAAAGGGAGGCTACAGTCCATGGGGTCAAAAAGAGTTGGACATGACTTAGCAACTAAACAACAATCACTTACCCCACCTCCAATTATCAAGTTTTGTTTTTGTTTTAAATCTCACTTAAAAGATAAATAAGGGGACTTCCTTGGTGGTCCAGTTCAGTTCAGTTCAGTCGCTCAGTCGTGTCCAACTCTTTGCAACCCCATGAATCACAGCACACTAGGCCTCCCTGTTCATCACCATCTCCCAGAGTTCACTCAAACTCACGTCCATCGAGTCCGTGATGCCATCCAGCCATCTCATCCTCAGTCGTCCCTTTCTCCTCCTGCCCCCAATCCCTCCCAGCATCAGAGTCCTTTCCAATGAGTCAGCTCTTCGCATGAGGTGGCCAAAGTTACTGGAGCTTCAGCTTTAGCATCATTCCTTCCAAAGAAATCCCAGGGTTGGTTGATCTCCTTCAGAATGGACTGGTTGGATCTCCTTGCAGTCCAAGGGACTCTCAAGAGTCTTCTCCAACACCACAGTTCAAAAGCATCAATTCTTCGGCACTCAGCCTTCTTCACAGTCCAACTATCACATCCATACATGACCACAGGAAAAACCATAGCCTTGACTAGACAGTGGTCCAGTGGTTGAGAATCTGCACTCCAATGCAGGGGATGAGAGTTCAATCTCTGGTCAGGGAACTAACATCCCATATGCCTGGGGCAACTGAGCCCACACTCTCACTCAGGCAACTAAGCCCGAGTGCCATAGAGCCCATGCTTTGCAACAAGAGAAGTCTGTATGCTACAAAGGCCCAGCGCAGCCATTAAAGATAAATAAAATATTTTCCTAATTATCCCAGCCAAGTAGATGTCCCCTAAGAATCTGGAATTGTTTTGGCTGCTGTTACTTTAAATAGATTACGTGACGCAAGCATATTCAATATCATTTATTTTGATTTAATTAGTATGGATCAATTAAGAGAAATTCCAGTAAGAAGATGTTTTTCAGATTGTGACTTAGACGTGCATTTTTTTTTTCCACAAGGTATTGATTGATGAAGATTAGGGAAGAAAAGTATCATCGTAAGAGGAGACTTCTTTGCATTAGCTGTATGTATGTTAAGACTAAAGGCCTGAGGCAGAGGACTGGAGTAATGAGAAAAGGATGACAGGCAAATTTAGGCATGCTGTCAAAGAGCCCAGTTAAGTGGTTTTGGAAATTATCATTAATTCTTTTACTTAATTGGGAAAAATTTATACAGAAAGCTATAAAGAGATCAATATTTCCTGTCATTTGAAAATAACTGCAGCTAAGGCTTTAGTACATAATTATGCAAAGTTAGCTTTTGGTGCATTCTTAAGCAATCTCAAATTATTAAAAAATATAAAGAGGTAACAAGGGACCTGGGGAAGGATGGCTAGGGAGTAGAAGTAGGAGAGAAAGTTTTCATTGTGTAAACACTATTATGCATCCTTTAAAGCTTGTCTTTTTTGAAGTATCTCCTATCAAAAATAAATCAATTTTAAATTTAAAATCAAGATTTTAAAAATATTTTTAATATAAATTTATTTATTTTAATTGGAGGTTAATTACAATATTGTATTGGTTTTGCCATACATCAGCATGAATCTGCCACAGGTATACACGTGTTCCCCATACTGAACCCCCCTCCCTCCTCCCTCACTGTACCATCCCTCTGGGTCGTCCCAGTGTACCAGCCGGGAGCATCCTGTATCCTGCCTCGAACCTGGACTGGCGATTCGTTCCTTATATGATATTATACATGTTTCAATGTCATTCTCCCAAATCATCCCACCCTCTCCCTCTCCCACAGAGTCCAAAAGACTGTGTCTCTTTTGCTGTCTTGCATACAGGGTTATTGTTACCATCTTTATAAATTCCATATATATGTGTTAGTATACTGTATTGGTGTTTTTCTTTCTGGCTTACTTCACTCTGTATAATAGGCTCCAGATTCATTCACCTCATTAGAACTGATTCAAATGTATTCTTTTTAATGGCTGAGTAATACTCCGTTGTGTATATGTACCACAGCTTTCTTATCCATTCATCTGCTGATGGACATCTAGGTTGCTTCCATGTCCTGGCTATTATAAACAGTGCTGCGATGAACATTGGGGTATACGTGTCTCTTTCAATTCTGGTTTCCTTGGTGTGTATGCCCAGCAGTGGGATTGCTGGGTCATAAGGCAGTTCTATTTCCAGTTTTTTAAGGAATCTCCACACTGTTCTCCATAGTGGCTGTACTAGTTTGGATTTGCACCAACAGTGTGAGAGGGTTCCCTTTTCTCCACACCTTCTCCAGCATTTATTGCTTATAGACTTTTGGATCGCAGCCATTCTGACTGGTGTGAAATGGTACCTCATTGTGGTTTTGATTTGCATTTCTCTGATAATGAGTGATGTTGAGCATCTTTTCATGTGTTTGTTAGCCATTTGTATGTCTTCTTTGGAGAAATGTCTATTTAGTTCTTTGGCCCGTTTTTTGATTGGGTCGTTTATTTTTCTGGAGTTGAGCTGCAGGAGTTGCTTGTATATTTTTGAGATTAGTTGTTTGTTAGTTGCTTCATTTGCTATTATTTTCTCCCATTCTGAAGGCTGTCTTTTCACCTTGCTTATATTTTCCTTTGTTGTGCAGCTTTTAATTTTAATTAGATCCCATTTGTTTATTTTTGCTTTTATTTCCAATATTCTGGGAGGTGGGTCATAGAGGATCCTGCTGTGATGTATGTCAGAGGGTGTTTTGCCTACGTTCTCCTCTAGGAGTTTTATAGTTTCTGGTCTTATGTTTAGATCTTTAATCCATTTTGAGTTTATTTTTGTGTGTGGTGTTAGAAAGTGTTCTAGTTTCATTCTTTTACAAGTGATTGACCAGTTTTCCCAGCACCACTTGTTAAAGAGATTGTCTTTAATCCATTGTATATTCTTGCCTCCTTTGTCAAAGATAAGGTGGATTTATCTCTGGGCTTTCTATTTTGTTCCATTGATTTATCTTTCTGTCTTTGTGCCAGTACCATACTGTCTTGATGACTGTGGCTTTGCAGTAGAGCCTGAAGTTAGGCAGGTTGATTCCTCCAGTTCCATTCTTTCTCAAGATTACTTTGACTATTCGAGGTTTCTTGTATTTCCATACAAATTGTAAAATTATTTGCTCTAGTGCTGTGAAAAATACTGTTGGTGGCTTGATAGGGATAAAAAATAGGAACAGAGTAGTTTTAGATTCACAGTAGAATAGGGTTTTGTTCCACAGTAATTACAATAATAAATGTGTTTTTGTACCCATAAATGTATCCGGTTATCGCCAGCTTACAAAAAAGAGGGGAAATCAAAAAGGACAAAACAAACAGACTTTTCCTTCCTTGCCATTACTTCGTGTGTTCAGTACCCTCTGTTTCCCTATCACTGCTGCTATGCAGTTCTGCTTACAGCCCAGTCTATAGAAGCTAGGTTATATACAGCTTCTTTCATTTTATTTCCATTCTGATGATGCTAATTCCCAATCAGTTCTAGTTATCACTGAGACTTGCTCATATAAATTATGTTTCATTATTAGCTAACTGCTTTATCTAATTCTTATTATGAATGCTCTAACTATAGGAGAACTCATTTTCCATATTATTTCTTGAAACTTTTTTCAAGTATGTGTACACACATTTTACATAGAAGTTTTGTTTTGTTTTTACCAGAAAAAAAATGGGATCATAATAAACATACTATTTTAGACATTTTGGCAGGGGAGTGGTGGGGGGCAGGGTGCTTCCCTGGTGGCTCAGATGGTAAAGAATCTGCCTGCAATGTGGGAGACTTGGGCTCAATCCCTGGGTCCAGAAGATCCCCTGAAGAAGGGGATGGCTATCTGCTCCAGTACATTTGCCTGGAAAATTCCACAGATAAAGGAGCCTGGATCCATGGAATCACAAAGACTCAGACATGACTGAGCAACTAACACTTTCAGACATTTTTTAAACTGAGTGATACATTCTAAACTCTTCCACACTAAGCAACATAGGTCTTCCTTATCATTTTAATTCATCACATTCTACTTTATCTACAATAAAAGTTTAATGAAACCCTTAGATATTTATGGTCTTTGAACAAATGAACACTTCAAGAATTTGCTTTTCTTTATTAAAAAAGGCCATGCTAGTCTTTTCAGTATCTTTACAATATTAGCATATAAACTATTAAAATGAGTGTGATTCTGCTATCATTTAAAGACAGACACAAAGATCAGTAAAGGATGAGATTTCTATAGGCCAAAGCAACCCTAGGAGGTATTGCCTTTGCTGAGGCTATAACAAATCCAGAAGTAACTGAAGGCCACACAAGGTTTCAAATCCACCCACTGAAGGGAGAATTTGTGTATAAATTGGCATTCTCAGATCTGCTAGAAATCAAATCATTTCCTTGGATGAGGATTTCATTCTATTANTTTTTTTTTTTTTTTAAGTAAAGAACAAGGCAGAGTGTTAAGGAAGAGGAATGCAAACTAAACTGAGTCACTCTAATTGTTCAGGACACTAGCAGTCCAGTAGGGAAATATATAGACATAAGACATACTCAAATAAGTATGATGCAAAGAAGACTTCTAAGTAAGACAAAATAAAAGTGTTCTAAGAAACATAGACAGCATATTAAAAAGCAGAAACATTACTTTGTTGACCAGGGTCTGTCTAGTCAAAGCTATGGTTTTTCCAGTAGTCATGTACAGATGTGAGAGTTGGACTATAAAGAAAGCTGAGAGCCAAAGAACTGATTCTTTTGAACCGTGTTGTTGAAGAAGACTCTTGAGAGTCCCTTGGATGCAGTCCAAGGAGATCAAACAAGTCAATCCTAAAGGAAATCAGTTCTGAATAGTCATTGGCAGGACTGATGCTGAAGCTGAAACTCCAATAATTTGGCCACCTGATGTGAAGATCTGACTCATTGGAAAAGACCCTAATGCTGGGAAAGATTGAAGCCAGGAGGAGTAGGGGACCACTGAGGATGAGATGGTTGGATGGCATTACTGACTCAATGGACTTGAGTCTGAGCAAGCTCCAGGAGTTGGTGATAGACAGGGAAGCCTGGCCTGCTGCAGTGCATAGGGTCGCAAAGAGTCGGACACGACTGAGTAACTGAACTGAACTGAAGAAACACAGAAGAGCAGGTTAAATTGGGCTGCGAAAGGTAGCACTGGAGTTGCTTTTATATGAGTCAGTGGGTGGGATTGACATATACACACTATTGATATTATGTATAAAACACACAACCAACAAGAACCTATTGTATAGCAAAGGGAACTCTACTCAGTGCACTAAATGGGAAGGAAATCCAAAATAAAGGGGCTATATGTATGTGTATAGCTGATTCATTTTTCTGTACAGTAGAAACTAAAATCAGTGCAATTATACTCCAATAAAAATTTTTAAAAAGCCAATGAGTTTGCAGAAGAAGAGAGAAGACAAGAGTTATTGACATAGGATTGATTCAAGCTGCTCCAAGCTGTAGAGCCCCCCTCATGTTCTCACTCTGCCCTTTTCAATTCTCTCTTCTTGCTACGTTTCTGGGTACCCCCAAGGATCTTCAGACTTTATAAACCAGCCATGCAGAGCCTGGCATTTCAATAAGAAGCAAAATGCTGAGTAATAACATGAAGTCAATCCATTGCTTGCCAAGAGCTGGGAGGCCTGGATGGTTTCCCAATCTTAAAGAGATAGAAGGATGCTAAAGCCAGCCTCCCGCAGGAAAACCTGGGTGGATTTACCAACATAGTAAATGTTATGCAATTTGGGTAGGTACACACCCTTGCGATCACTTCGGGTCACTCCCAGATCAGATGGGCTAACTAAAGCTTTCAATTACTTTGCCTTTTTTTCCCATGACAGACTAACATCCCACGAATGGCTTACTTTTGTGAAGAATCTGTCATGCACTGCAGAACAGATATTGTTCAGTCAGTTCTGGGTCAAAGAGAAAAAGTTGAAGAAATTTAAACAGGAAATGACTCGGCTACAAAGAATTCAAAAGTATAAGTGAATGAAACAAGCCAGGCACAAATGATGAGTCCTAGGTGTCCTAGTAACACCAGGAAAAACACTGGAGTAGACTCTTGAGAGTCACTTCAACAGAAAGGAGGTCAAACCAGTCAATCCTAAAGGAAATCAACTCTGAACACTCACTGGAAATACTGATGCTGAAGCTCCAGTACTTTGGCTCCTTGTTATGAACAGCCGACTCATTGGAAAAGACCCTGATGCTGGGAAAGATTGAGGGCAGGAGGAGAAGGGGGTGACAGAGGATGAGATGGATGGCATCACTGATTCAGTGGACGTGAACTTGAGCAAACTCCACGAGCTGGTGAGGGACTGGGAAGCCTGGTGTGCTGCAGTCCATGGGGTCACAAAGAGTTGGATAGGACTTGGCAACTGAACAACAGCGAGTAACTGCAAAGCCCACCGCCAGCTCAAATGGGTGGAATCCAGGCTGATGAAATGTTTCAGAACTCCAAGGAGGCCACTCCTGAATTCATCACACACATGTCACAGGTTTTCCACCAGCTCAACTCTTATTCAACATCCTGAGGCCTTTTGTCCATTCTCGCGTGTCTGATCAATTACATGTTCTAGGAACACATATAGGGGTGACTTCAGAGTCTATAACTGAAATGAACAGAGTAATCAGAAGTCAGACAGAGCAACCCAAGCAAGACTGGGGCCAACTCAGGAATTTCTTAATTTAATCTTCCCTTGCAATTTTCAATCAAAAATACAAAACATGAATATAAAAGTAATATCTACTCCTGATGGAAAATTTGTAAAAACGGAAATGTAAAATATAGGGGAAAAAAAAGTTCACCACTGACATATATTGGGTGTATTTTCGTTCTCTGTCCTCTGCTCACCTGAATATACAAAATTGAGATCATTGAGTTAATTTTAGCTAATGCTATACTACAGTCATTTCCCATGTTATTAAGCATTGAATTTAATGGCTGTATAATACTCCATCCTACAAGTAAATGACAATCTATTTAAACATTTCTCTTATTGGAGCACTTAGATTGTTTCCAGTTGTCTTTTCATTTGTTTTTGTGGGAGTTTTGCTTTTGGTTTCTTTTCCTTTTTTTTTTTTTTCTTGAAGTAATGCTGTGATGAATATTTGTACATGTATTTTACTACAATTAAATTTATTTTCTAAGGATTTGAGCCAAGTAGAATTATTGAAGCAAATAGTACTCTCAATTTCTTTTCAAGGTATAAACAGCCAAACCATGCTGTATGAGCAAATTTATTACAGTGTCTGAACATGCAACCAAGGTCTTTGAATCACTGTGGGTGAGTCAGGTTGTCCAAAGCCACACTCAGTAGTAACATTGTTTTGGGCATTTCACCTGCAGTCCCTTGAACTTCCTCACACCCTGCCCCCAGCCCCAATCTAACCAGTGCTGTCTCTGATCTTTTTCACTTGAAGAGTTTGAAAACTGTTGAACTCAATGGTTCCTTCTTCTTCCCAGGCATTTTACTTCCAAATGATTTGAAGGAGCAGGTTCTCTGAGTTGTGAGACTAAATTCTCTATTCACCTATTTTACCCATCTGCCTACCTCTACACACACACATATATATATGTCTTCTTTTCTGTAAATATCATATAGGTTGTCAACACCCAAGCTTACCCCTCCAGCCCAAATTTCTCCCCTATTGAGTTGCCAACATGGCATCTCTATTCAGATGTCTAATAATTATCTCAAACTTAGTATGTCTAATATCAAATTGCTGAACTTTCCCAAACCAGTTCTTGCTGTAGTCTTCTGTATATAAATTAGTGGCAAAACCACCTTTCTCTTTTCATGCTTAAAACCTTGCAGTTCATCTTCATGCCTCTTTGACTCTCACACCTCACATCCAATTCATCAGCAAATATCAATATCGTTTCTCACTGAATTATTGCAATAATCTCCTTACTGGTTTCACTGCTTTTCAGCCTCTCAATACAAGAGTCCGAATGGTCCTATTAAAACATTCATCAAATCATGTGACCTCTATGCACAACTCCACTAAAGACTTTCATTTCACTTAGAGTGAAAAATAACGTCCTTATAATGGCTAGACACAATCTTCCCCTCCCTCCCTTCATAGCCATTTCACTGTATGTTTTACTCTCATCTCTTCTATTGTCTTTGCTGTAGCCACACTGGCCTTCTTGCTCTTTTAAGAATAGGTACTTTCCTTCTTCGGGGTTTAAACCCATGCCTTTCATGCGCCTCTCAGATTTCTGCACCGCTTATTCCCTATGTCCTTCAAGTTTTTACTGGTTTATCTTCTTATTTGACCTTTCCTAATCATTAAATGTTAAATACAAAACTCCTGTTCCAGCACTCCAGATCTCCTTTTCTACCTTATTTATCTCCATCACACTTACCACTCACCAATAGGCTGTATTCATTTGGTTTATTGCCTGTCTCCCCACCAAAGGCAAGCTCAGTCCTTTGCAATAGAAGATGAGTCAGGACAGTGGAGCACTGTCCTGAGGCCTGGCCATGCACCTGGGATGAGGACAGAGGGGGACCACCCTCTAACCCTCCACCGTGAGGCACAGATGATCCCAGAAAGTCACACACCCAGCCCAGCCCCAGGGTGGCTTCACAAGCTGTCTGTTTCAATGAAAGCTAGCTAGGGCAATCGTACATTCTGGTTTGTCCTGTTGGCCAGGGCAATTATTTTTAGTGCTCCCTATTATTCTCAGAAGTGTCCCCAGTTCAGTTCAGTTCAGTTGCTCAGTTGTGTCCGACTCTTTGAGACCCCATAGGCTGCAGAATGCCAGGCTTTCCTGTCCATCACCAACTCCCAGAGCTTGCTCAAACTCATGTCCCCATTGGTTGATAAATTACATAGTCACTGTATCAGTTATCCATTGCATGTTTATTACTATAGCCTTAGTGCCTCAGTTGGAGAAGGCAATGGCACCCCACTCTAGTACTCTTGCTTGGAAACTCCCATGGATGGAGGAGCCTGGTAGGCTGCAGTCCAGCGACTGAGCGACTTCGCTTTCACTTTTCACTTTCATGCACTGGAGAAGGAAATGGCAACCCACTCCAGTGTTCTTGCCTGGAGAATCCCAGGGACGGGGGAGCCTGGTGGGCTGCCGTCTATGGGGTCACACAGAGTTGGACACGACTGAAGTGACTTAGCAGCAGCAGCAGGGCCTCAGTTAGTGCCTGGCAAATAAGTTTGAAGCATCTAACATACTTGCTGAGTAAAGTAAAAGCAAACTATGAAAAAGTATTGGTAAGGACTTCTGGGTCTTGATCATGAGAAAGCAATAGGCACCAAAATGCCCCCATTCGATATTTCTGATTCCTATTACAGAATCAGGGCCAAAACTACACACAATCAGAATTATTGCAAGTCAGGTAAACCAGGCTTAATATCTTCTAGTTAATTCTTAGATTTCTTTGTGGATTTCACACATGACAAGAATTTTTAAAACTTCTGTACACTAAAGCAAATTATAACGTTTTGAAAACAAAATTGAGGGGGTTTCTCAGCATTTCTACTTGATCACAGAATCCGGTGAGGGTTTCTGAAAATGAAACCAGTATAAAAGGAGGAAGGACTGAAAATAACATGGAATTGAGTGGCTTCTAAATTGCTAAGCATCTTACAATATAGTCAAAGAATAGTCTTTCGATTATAACTATATTAAAATTGAGGTTAAGAGAATAACTTCTTCAAACCCACACAGGTAGTCAATGGAATACTTAGAATTCTTCTCACTAGCTCCCCAATACAGAGCTCAGAATCTGTCACCAGTATTTCAACTGATTAAATGACTTAGGAGAAATCATTTAATATTTCTGTCTTGGTTATTTGCAAACCAATGTATATTCACTTTAGATACGTACCTTAGAGTGAATCAGAGTGATGACCTCAGTCTTTCTGGCTCTTATTCATTTCTCAGTCCTTTCAGCAAAAAAGAAAATGTTCCAAATGATCAAGTCCTTGTGGCTCTTGTGTTTCTCATTCAAATCTTTAAACCTTCAAGTTAAACCACCACCACCACCACAACACAAAGCCTCCTGGAACATTTTCCCAAGTGGAACAAAGAGTCTAGCTGGGTGAGGGCGTCAGGCAAAGCTAGAAATGGGACTCCTTGCTGGCTATCCATGTGAAGGACTTTGTTTAAGGGAGCCCCATGCTGCCAGCACAGTCGTTTGTCGAGGACAATAGCTGTTGGCACAGCATTAATATGTGAAGATTGGGAGAACCGCCAGTGAAAGCAAACTCCTTTGTGGTGTGTCTGTGTTGTTTCGGGCCATCAGCCAAAGTTCACCACTGATGACCATCTGAACACTGCCTTTCACTGACCATCCACCAAACGGGCAACTCAGCAAATTGGAGGATGGATTTCTAGGGAGAGGCCACATAGTGTAATGGGGGGCAGGGGAAAGAGATTAGAGGTGAGGAAATCTTAATATTAATTCCAGTATTGTGACAGATACCGCCTTTAACTGACCTGGGCCCCATTTTCCTTTTCACTTACTCATCCAGTCACCCATCCAGACATCCAACAGGCATTTATCAGACGCCAGCTTGTTTTTAAGGGATTGGGTCAGATGATGTGAGCATTTCATGTTGCTGCTTTCTGTGTATAGGGGATAATAGTAGTCTCAGCTACCTCAACATGATGTAACGAAGAGGAAAATCTAGTTGTTGCATTAATAAAAATGGAAATAATTATGTTTGTTTTGCTTACACCATGGATTTACTTTGAGAGTCACTTAAGATAATTATGGGAGTATACTTTATGAACTGAAAGCATAGAAATGTGTAGGAAAATAGGTACTTTGAGTAAGATGAAATTTATACCATTGTTGAATATCAGTGAGAGAGAGAGAA
Organism: Redunca redunca; assembly: GCA_006410935.1. Classification (NCBI taxonomy): domain Eukaryota; kingdom Metazoa; phylum Chordata; class Mammalia; order Artiodactyla; family Bovidae; genus Redunca; species Redunca redunca. Next base: position 102,103 of record SJYQ01035785.1, read on the forward strand.
AAAGAAAGTGACTCTAGAAACTAATGAGATATAGTGTCATTTTTATTTTTGTGAAAACAAGACTTCTGAAACTAAACATAGAAGTTACTTTAAATAATTGTCTTTATAGTTCTTCTAAGAAAATACACAATAATAACCAAGCCTGTGGTTCAAACTGTACTCTTGTATTACACTGACTACCAGTGGTTTTAGGTGTTCGACCTCTACAGTTCAATATTAGAACTGGGTATGTGTGTGTGTGTGCTTAGTCACTCAGTCGTTTCTGACTCTTTTGCAACCCCGTGGACTGTAGCCCGCCAGGCTCCTCTGTCCAAGGGATTTTCCAGGCAGGAATACTGGAGTGGGTTGCCACTTCTTCCTCCAGGGGATCTTCCTGACCCAGGGATTGAACTCATGCCTCAAAGGTCTCCTGCATCGGCGGGTGGATTCTTTACCACTGAGTCACGTGGGGAGCAGAACTGGGAGTAGGAATTTTTTCTTGCTAACGTATTGGTTAGGGTTAGGTTTTACTGCACATTAAAAAAAAAAACAAGAAAACCACTTCCAGTGCCTAAAGCAATAACCAAGGTAGAAATATTAAATGGTTTCTCCCAAGTCATCTAATTAGTTGAAATATTAGGAACAGATTCTAAGTTCTATATAAGGGAGCTAGTGAGAAGAAATTCTAAGTATCCCACTTACTACCTATGTGGGTTTGAAGAAGTTTTTCTCTTAACCTCAATAGTTATAGTTATAATAGTTATAGTAATAGTAATAGTAATAGTTATAATTGGAACACTATTCCAATTCCTAAACTAACTTTCCCTATTATCTTAGCATGTCTTTTATTTTTAAGGCCATCTCAGGGCTGTAAAATTTTCAGTGATCACATCTGCATTGCAGGATAAAAGAAGAAAAGCAGAAAGGACCCCTCCCTGCAGAGCAGCCTTTCTGGACTTCACAGCTAGTAATGATGCTTTTCTCTCATTGATAGAAAATAGTCACATGGCCACATTTAGCCACAAGGGGGGCTGGGAAATGTAATTTTCCATAGAGACCTTGTACCTGACTAAAAATTGAAGTTGTGTTAAAGAGGAAGGGAGTGTTGGCTGTGAGGGTAGTCAACTAGCAATCTCTGCCACACAAAATGGTAATAAAATAAAGTCAATGGGAAGAATTCCTTCAATTTAAAATTTTCCTCCATAAGTGTTCCATATTCTTTTGGTTTTACTAATATTACCATCTCTATAATAGAACACAATAGATCTGATTCAGTAAAAAATAATACACTTTTTTTGGTAACTTGAGTATTTGTATTTCATTTTACTCTGTCAAAGCAACATAAGGGACTTCCCTGGTGATCCAGTTGCTAAGAATCCATGCTCACATGCAGGGAGCCCAGGTTCGATCCCTGATCAGGGCACAAGATCCCACTTGCTGTAACTAAAAGACACTGCTTGCCACAACTAGATCTGGTGTAGCCAAATTAAAAAAAAAAACAAGCAACATGATTTTCAGGTGTTTCATTACATGATTATATTTGAGCCCCATTCAGTTCAGTTCAGTCACTCAGTCATGTTCGACTCTTTGCGACCCCATGAATCACAGCATACCAGGCCTCCCTGTCCATCACCAACTCCCAGAGGTTACCCAAACTCATGTCCATTGAATCAGTGATGCCATCCAACCAACTCATCCTCTGTCGTCCCCTTCTCCTCCTGCCTTCAGTCTTTCCCAACATCAGGGTCTTTTCAAATGAGTCAGCTCTTTGCATCAGGTGGCCAAAATATTGGAGTTTCAGCTTCAACGTCAGTCCTTCCAAAAAACACCCAGGACTGATCTCCTTTAGGATGGACTGGTTGGATCTCCTTGCAGTCCATGAGCCCCATTAATCTAAATCAAAGGGCTTCCCAGGTGGCACTCATGGAAAAGCTTGCCTGCCAAAGCAGAAGAGATGCAGGTTCAATCCCTGGGTCAGGAAGATCCCCTGGAGAAGGGAATGGCTACCCACTCCAATATTCTTGCCTGGAAAACCCCATGGACAGAGGAGTCCTGAAACCAGGCCCCATGAAAACTACAAATGCTTCTGGACTGAGGCTGTTGGAGGATGAGAGCTGGCAGGACTCCCGCAGATACTAAAATTCTTGAATGCTCAAGCCTTTCATGTACAATAGCATGGCTGCACAAAACCCATGTACACCCTGTCATACTTCAAATCATCTCTTGATTACATGTAATCCCTAGCACACTACAAATTGTAAGTAGATAGTTACCATTGCTCACTGCTCAGTTGCTAAGTTGTGTGATTCTGAGACCCCATGGACTGTAGCCCACCAGGCTTCTCTGTCCATAGGATTTCCCAGGCAAGAATACTGGAGTGAGTTGCCATTTCCTCCTCCAGGGAATCTTCCTGACCCAGGCGTGGAATCTGTGTCTCCTGTATTGGCATGCAGATTCTTTACCCCTGTCCCACCTGGGAAGCCCAAATAGTTGCCAGCAGACAGCAAATAGAACTTTTGCTTTTTGGAATTTTACTTTCTGGAATTTTTTTTTAAATATATTTCCTCTGAGGATAGTTGAATCCATGGATGCAGAACTGTGAATATGGAGGGCCGACTAGACTATACTAAAAAGCACACTGACATGAAAACTAGTAAAACAAGGCATCTCTGAATGTTTTCCAACCCAGAAGAATGTCCTTCCACTGTGGCCACAGCGTGCGCATCTTTCGACATGTGTCCTCAAATTCCTGCCAACACGGTGGTGCCCTGACTAAAATCCCCTTAAGTGTTTCATTATGTGTATTTGTGTTTATTTAAACTTTCTGTTTACTTAGTATTTGCCTTAAGACCTTTAATAACTCCAAGCAACAGTGCCTGAGAAGGTCATTTCCTAACCCAAGGAGCATGGCAAACCAACTGGGTAATGAAAGAGCAGGGGAGCCTCCCAAACCGTCTAGATTGTTTGAGGAGTGTCCTCTGCACACCACAACACTGGGACGGCAGCCAAATGGGAAACATAAGCTCTGGATTTCAAAGCAAAGTTTCTATTTCTTTCAAAGCAATTATCACTATTATGACATAAGCTTAAATTCAACCCAATTTGGCCCTTGCTGGCAGTAGTATAATTCCTGGATGAAATCAGGTTTGGAGAAATTTTGAAAAATCTAATACTTTATGTGACTCTGGACAAGTCATTTAACCACACCAAATTGTTGTTATTTTATGAATAACAATAATAGTTACATTAGATTATTAACATAGTAATCCCCGCAAGGTATTACAATACTAATAAATAAATGATTCCTGATCATCCCCTATTTGGCCAAAGAATTTTTGTCACTTGCTAGGATAGTTTTGGCAAAACTTTCAGTTGAAGGGTCAATAAGTTATTCTATTATAAATTACAGAGAACTGAACTCTATTTAATATCTTAGCTGGCTTTAGTGTCCTACCACTCAAGATCTTACTGTCTTTAGACTTTTTTTCTTCCTTGGGTTGCTCCTTAATTCTGGGCATTTTACCACCCATTGTTTCTATCTCTAAAGGTTGGCCTAAAAAATAACAGCAATTCTGATAAATAGAGCAAATATTAATGGAAATGAGCCAAACGGAGCTCTGTTATATTTAGCAGAAAATCATATATTGATCAAATGCACTATAACTTGGGAGGCAAAATAGAATGGCACCCTAGAACATAGGCTCTGGAGTCAAGAGTGGGAAATTCTTGCCTTGAAATTATTCTGTCCTGGCCACTTGACCTTGAACGAATCATACAGCCTCAGAGACTTCATCTAGAAACCATAGGTGGTAATAATAACTATCGTCTAAGATTTGTGAGAATTCAGTGATTATTACCCATATTGTGAGCATGAAAGAATTTCAATCTAAAATAGAACTGAAGGATATAAAATGAAGAACTTCATGCATATGCCCTCTAGGAAGGCAAAATTTAAAAACTAAGAGACTGATTTCCGTAAATGCCTGATTTACAATAAAACATAGTATCAGAATTGTCTCAAATAGGGGTGGGGTGGGGTGGGGTTGATCAGCAGTACCTCTTCTCAAACTTGGGAAGTTTTGCTATAGGTATGAACAGATGACCGAGGTCAGGTTCATCTCACAAAGTGGGCTGAACTGAGCTTTGTGGGACTGAACTGATTTTTGTCTGCTTGTGAAGTTTTCAAGGCTGGCCTCTTTTTGTTTTTGATCCCTGACTNGGTATGCCACCTGGGCCAGGACAAGAGCCTTGCAGACAGGTGACCCCAGGTGTGCTGCCCAGCCCATCACCTGAGCTCAGCCATGCCCCCCACCCTGCAGACGAGAAAGCACAATTTGCCAGTGCTATGACATGACCCGTATCTTAGGACTGGGGCCCAGGAACCCAGATGAGAGAGAAGACAGGGCCATCTATTCGTGTAGAAGACTCCCCATTGCCCTTGGAGGGGACAGGATAACGGTTCACAGAGGGGCTTTCTCTACAAACGAGCTCAAATGATGGGCTCAGATCTCACACCTACCTCCTCACTTTCCAGACATTCCAGAACCTTGCCTTATAAATCAAATAAGCCTGACCAGCCCCTGCAGACCCCACAGGGTCCCACGGGACTGTCCCCTGACCTCTCTCTGCAGTTACCACCCCGCAGCGTCCTGTGTTCTTCCTCGGTCGCTCATCCTGCAGAGTACTGACACTTGCCTTTTTCACTGCCCACGTAGCTCTTTTCCTAACCATCACAAGTCACTGGGATCTCGGCTCAGGCACCGCTCCCTCCGAAGGGCCTTTCTTGACCGAGACTCTAATGTTTCCCCCACCAGCATGCACTCAACTTGTTTGATGGATTTCTGTCTCGCTCCCCAGGAGGCCAGCTCTGTGAGAAATGTGGCTTTCCCAGCACAGATGGAGGCATTGTGGGCACACAGTGGGCTCTCCACAAGTATCTGATGATGTGCTAATTAACACAAGCTCCCTCCCACGTGTGTTCCCTGGAGGAAGCGGGTCACAGCCAGGCCACTGCTTACTGAGCCTGGAATCCATTCCGTGTCTCTTGTCCAGCTCTGGTTCACTGGGCTCTGAAGAGCACAGGATGCCACTGCTTGCATCTACCATGATCACCATTGCACGTGCACGCACACACACACATTCCCCTCTGATTGACATGGTTTCTGTCAAATATACTGATGCTTTAAATGTGGTGGTAGCTGAGCCTTGGGTGATGTGCGTGCTCAGGTCTGACTCTTTGCGACCCATGGACTGTAGCCCACCAGGCTCCTGCACCCATGGGATTCCCCAGGCAGGAACACTGGAGTGGGCTGCCATCCTCCTCCAGGGGACCTTCCCGACCCAGGGACTGTACTCATGTTCCCTGTGTCACCCGCACCGGCATGCGGGTTCTCTACCAGCTGAGCCACCCAGGAAGCCCTTGGCTGAGCCTTGGGATGAAGGGCATCTTATGTCTTTATCTCAGCCACATGTTTTCCTCTTTATTAAATATGATGACTCAGGGTCGGTCCCCGTTCCTGTGCTCAGTGTCTCAAAGTGTCCCCCCCAGCAACCCTTCTTCCTGAGATGCCCCAGGCTGTCCGCCCCCCAGCCCCCAAGAGCTATCAAAGGGGACCACCCTGCAGCCTTGACAATAGAGTTGCGTGCACTGCTCTCCCATCCTACTCCTCAAACACTCCGGAGATCCTCCGTTTACCCCCAGTTACAGTTTTTCAGGGTAGCATAAATCCTTCCTTTCCCCTGCATCCCTCGCCTCTCTCTCTTTCTCTGTCTCCCCTCTAACCCCAGGACTGATGGGCTGTGTTTGTAGAAGTCTGGACGCCCCTCTGCATTTGAAGCTCCTTTACCTGGATCCCTCCCCTCCTCCTTCCTGGATGCCCTGGACACACCCAGGTGGTCCTTCCTCTGGGAAACTGTCTCCAACAGCCCTTCTGCTCCCTCCGACATCAGCAGAGGTGAAAATGGATAAAGCTGTCACTTGTTCATAGCTGTCTTATAGTGACACTCTTTTCTTTGGGATTTCCCTTTCACAAAAATAAAGCGCTGCTCCCCAAGGAAAGGTGTTCTGATTGGCAACAAAGGAAGCAGTGCAGCAAGACTATGGAAGAAATAGCATTGAGGGGATGGCAATGAACAGAGAACACAGAGGGTTCTGCTGATGGCCTGGTGCTGCCATGTATTTACAGGCTGTGTGATGTGGCAACCACTTACTGTCCCCTTCTCTGCTGTGCGGTGGGAGCCCCTTCCTAATGTTGACCTTTTACAGCATCACGACATTGACTGGGGGACATCTAGGTATTTTTGTCTGCTCCTATTTGTAAGAAAATTCTATAGAAATTCACATTTTGGAGGAAGGGGATTGTTCTGACCCTTTTTAAATTGAAATGTAAACAAGCAAAAAGCATGGTGCTCTTCTTTAGCAATAAGTCCTTGGACTGCAAGGAGGTCCAGCCAGTCCATCCCAAAGGAAATCAACCCTGAATGTTCACTGGAAGGACTGATGCTGAGGCTGAAGCTCCTATACTGTGGCCACCTGGTGTGAAGAACTGACTCACTAGAAAAGACTCTGATGCTGGGAAAGATTGAAGGCCGGAGGAGAAGGGGGCAACAGAGGATGACATAGTTGGTTTGGATGGCATCACCGACTCAGTGGACATGATTCTGAGCAAATCCAGGAGACAGCACAGGACAGGGAAGCCTGGCATGCTGCAGTCCACGTGGTCACAAAGAGTCAGACATGACAGAGTGACTGAACACCAGTAACCACCACTGTAAACCAGGACTTTGCAGATCCCCAGATGTCAGGTAAACAGACCATGCAGGGTGCACGTGTCTGTGTCTGGGTCCATTCACCCCACAGTGTCTGTGAGATTCCTCATGTTGTTGCTTGTAGAAGGAGTTTGTCCTTTTTCATTTTATTTAGTGTTCTGCTGGATGAATGCTCCCTTTCTTCATATGCTCTACTGTGGCTGGACATTTAGGTTTAATGCAGTGTCTGACAATCATGGGTGAATCTTCAGTGCATGTTCTCTGTCCTTTTGCACACCTGTGCTCATTTCTGAAATTGCCAGGTCTAGAGAAGACAGGGGTCCAATTTTACCTTGAAACAGCTGTCCAGAGGGTCTGTGCCTGTCCAAATTACTGCCAACAATGTAAGGCAACAGTCAGTCTGTTCTATAAGTTTAAAATATCCCTTAAAATGCTGAAGAACAAACTGCTTGTTTTAGTTAATTTGGTGAGGAAGACGCTAAGCTTGAGGAAAGTTACTGATGGGTGATGCATGCTCTGACATCTCAGTGCTATTTACAAAGTGCTCACCACACTTTCTTTTCATTTTATTTGCTACCCATGATGATCTGGGGAGGCAGATATTATTATTATTCTCATTTTGTAGACTAAGATAGTGAGATACACAAGGCAGAAAGGATATTGGCTAATAAAAAGTACTTAATAAAAAAGGAGAGGACAAGAGTCAGCAGCTGGAAACACAGAGATGGGCATCTTCTGTGAATTATTGAAAGTCCTAGAGTTGTGGGAATCTCTGGTTCTCAGAGAAGTTAAAGTATATATTTAAGGAAAGTGGTATGTATTTCTGATTTTAGTGAATTTATATTTATTAAAAACTCTTTTTTCCTTTTTGAGGTTTTAAGAATCGCATGGTTTCCCTGGTGGCTCATTGGTACACAATCTGCCTACCAGTGCAGGAGACCCAGATTTGATCCCTGGGTTGGGAAGATCCCCTGGAGAAGGAAATTACAACCCACTCCAGTATTCTTGCCTGGAGAATCCCATGGACAGAGGAGCCTGGGGGGCTACAGTCCATGGGATTGCAAAGAATCCGACACGAGCTAGCTACTAAACAGCAAGAATTACTTAGAGATTATAAGATGAGATTTCACTAGTTTATTTTGATAGAAAGAAAACCAGGAAACTGGAAAGGGCCTCTCAGTGGAAGGGTGCACGGTGCAACAAGGCCACAGAAATGAGCCAGAGCGCCACCTGGGGGTTCCTAACTGCTTCTGCAGACCAGTGGTCCAGAAACCCCGGGGAGAGGAAGAGCTCTTGGTTTCCTTCGTTTTTTCAACATATATGACAACCGAGCCCCTTTCAGGTTCTAGTTTATGGTCCTTACTGTTTACTGTCCTAGACAGAGACAGACACAAAGGGCCTCGGGATCCAGGCCCTTGGCCTCGGAGGCAGAGCCTCTGGGACTGTATTTCAGGTTACAGCAAAGGGGAGCCCTGCACAGTGAAAGGAGAATGTGTGATTTCTACCTGAATTTGAGTTAATCTCAGAAGGTGAAGCTTCCAATTTTCCAAAACATGTTTTGTTTATTTATTTTTGGCTGTGCCATTGCTGTCGCTGCACAGGCTTTTCTTTGGCTGTGGGTGGGTGAGGGCTGCTCTCCAGGTGCGGGGTCTGGGTCTCATTGCGCTGGCTTCTCTTGCCGTGGAACACGCACCCTAGGGCCCACGGGCTCGGTAGTTGCGGCTCTCGGGCTCCTGAACACAGGCTCAGTACTTGTGGCCCATGGACTCAGTTGCTGCAAAGCATGCGGGATCTTCCCCAATGAGGGATCAAACCCACGTCTCCTGCATCAGCAGGCAGATTCTTTACCACCGAGCCACCAGGGAAGCCCCAAGACACGTGTTTAACAACAGAAAAGCCTTCATTTTATATAAAGTTCTTCATTTTTAATAAAAAGGAAAAACCAAGACTTGTACAGAATGAAATAAAATTAAAAAAAATGCCAATTATTTGTGTCAATGCAAAATTTAAGTCCAGTCAGGTTTTCCCTTGATTTAAAAGATAGAGTATTCTCTATATAAACTGGAACTTTATTAAAATACTTTCCACATGATTGATCAATTACAGAAATCAATGGGAATTTCATTTTGTGCAAACTGTATTTTTACAAATAGTCAAATAAATGTATGTAAAACTGGAGCTTGACACATATATAGCTACTTCATACTGGAGAGGCACTTATGGTTCAAGGTTAATATATCTTTAAAAAAATTCATCTTTTAGACATCAGAAATGTCTACATGATGGATTGTGCTAAGAAGGCACTTATTTAATTATAATTAATGATGGAGGCAACATATAAAGAATGGGCTCAATTTTCAGTTGATTTAAAGAATAGCATGTCCTACATAAGAGACATGTGATATTGCAAATCTATCAAGTAGCTCTTATTGCATTGGCCACATCTTTTTGCTCATAATGCTATTTTAAAGGTGAATATATTTAGCAACTACAGAGTGGTTTTACCTGTCAATCAACCTTACTTCTACTTCTGGCATAACTTGATGGCATGATTGAAGAGAGAAAAGCCAAAGAATAAAGTGTAAGGTTCAGAGAAAGGAGGACACAGGGATGAAAGGTGGAAACATAAAGGAACACAAGAAAGACCAAGCTACGCTGGTGGATGGCTGTTTATCTGACCAAGAAAAGCCCCAAGTTAAAAGGAATGGATCCTTTGTTTTTAGAAGTTGTAAAAATCTCTGCAGGCTTCATTCTCCCCTCAGAGGGGCGGATTCGATGGCAGAGACGCCAGCAGGGGGCCACGCTGGCAGCTTAGGAACACAGAGAGTTTTCACAGGAATCTCACAATCTGCTGTCTCATTCACTCTGCGTAACACTGATGGAAATTTTATAGTCATAAGAGTGACTGCAAATGATAAATGTGACTACAATAATGTTGAAAGCAGTGAGCACAGAAATGTCTTTTCTAATGTCCCTTCTCCACCAAATACCCCAAGATTCCGACTCTTTGAGAGAATATTTACATAGATTTTAAACTAGCTTTCACTAGACACTGTTTTCACTATTATTGTTGTTGTTGCTGGTTTTCTAGATTGCTCTTCTACATTGTTTTCTTCTTAGCAAGTGTGGAGGTAATAACAACAGCGTTTCCCACCCCCACCCCTTGAATTTGTTTAGTTGAAATATAGTACAGTATAAATTGGGGCTTCCTGATGTTCAGTCTAGGTAGAAAAGAAGAAAGAAAATTTACAAGAGCAGTATACCTTCCTCTAAGACAGGAAGTATCTGTCCTCAGAGTGAAAATACTGAGGCAGCCCTGTGTCCAGTGGGGATGTCAGCAGGGCGGCCAGGGGCTCCCAGAGGCCTGCCCGGGCCAGTGCTCTGCATCCTGCCTTCTGCTGCCTGTGGGCTAGTTCCGGGGTTGGCAGGAAAGTCCACCTGTAGCTTGCGTTCACAGGTGACAGTTCTGCCCCCAGGAGCCAGAAAACCGCACGTGATGCCTTCTTGCCTGGTGTTCACCAGGCTCCTTCTCAGCGTCCTCAGTTCCTGTTTTGGAACATTTCTTACTATCATCCTGGCCCTCTCTGTTTTATAACCTTTGCTTTCAAAAGCATGACATCCAGTGCTGAATCTGACTGTCCATGGATGGTCAGCTGAGATCCAGCCTTAGTCGTGATGTCATGGCCCGTCCTGATATAAGGCCCGCATCCAGTGAAGAAAGGGCAGCCCCTGCCACCCTTTATTCCTGGACATAAGCTTCAGCGTCAGCCTAAAGAGGTTTCCTTACACATCACCGCTGAGCCACGTTTACCCCTCCTTGTATTCCTACGTCTTTTCAACTCTGGTTTTATGCACAAATTTTTCTAATCATCACTTTTATATATATTATATGTATATTTTAATATATATTATTAAATATATTATTTAATATATTTTAATATGGGCTTCCCAGGTGGCACTAGTGGTAAAGAAACTGCCTGCCAGTGCAGGGGACATAACAGATTTGTGTTTGATCCCTGGGTCGGGAAGATCCCCTGGAGGAGGGGATGGCAACCCACTCCAGTATCCTTGCTTGGAGAATCTCATGGGCAGAGGAGCCTGGCGGGTTACATACTAATTTTTCTAATCATCACTTTCATATATATACAAATATATATGAACATGTTATACATGGTATACTTACAGAACCAGTGGCTGATATGCGGTGTTGCAACATTGCAATTGCTTCCTGTATCTACCAATTTGGAGCATCTTCAAACTTGATATTCTATTTTTTCATCTTTCAGTCACTGGTCCAGGTGCCAGATTCAATGATCAGGGTGAGAGGATGACACCTGGAAATGTTTCTGTATTTCCATATGCATCAACTAAGTAGGACTTTTGGAGAAGACCAGCCACCAGTTTAGCAATAACTCTATAATACACCAACTGACCAGTCAATTGTGATTCTAACTAGTGCTCTACGAGGGTCTTAAATCCGAGACAGATGTATCTGTTGATGGGAAATAATATGGAGAAAACTCAGAATTTCCTCCAAGACTGAGTGGGGTATTCCTCAGCTCCCCCCATTATATCCCCATGAGACCCCAGCTCCCATGGGTCTGTGCTTTCCAGGCCTGCTCTCCTATAACTGTGGTTAGAATACATGGCCTTGGAAGATCAAGGCACATAGAGGCAGGTCTGAGAAGAAAAACAGCGGCCTTGCCTGGGTCCTGGGATTAGTGAAAACAAATTGGTGTGACTCTCCTCAAGTTCAAGGCAGTATATTTGCAGTCTAAGAACTTTCTGGCAGCATCAGAAGAAACTGAGAGACAGACAATGCTCCTTATAGATAAAATGCATTTAGGCGAGACAAAATTGTCCCTGGCCTCCAAGTCAGGCACGTGCTGTGAGGGTCCATGTGCCTGTGGACCAGTGGCAGGTAAAACCTACCACGGGCACCCCCCTCAGCATCATCTGTATTTAAAACCCACTCTTAGTTTTTTGTTTTTTGTTTTTTTACTTCTTGCCCAAAAGGACACAGTAAGGGCATTATGGATTTCAAAATGTGTTTCAAAATGAATACAACATTGTGAATCAACTATACTCCAATAAAATTTATAAAAAGAAAATAAATGTGTTTCAGATAGGTGGCATTCAGACTCACCAGCTGGAACATTACCAAAACCTCGCTCAGAGGCGTCTATGACTTTATGTCCTAGCCTTCATAGGCAGAGGTGTTTGCACACTGTCTTTGTGATTTTCGAGTTTCTGGAGCATGGGGGGTTTTGTCATTTCCTCATTTTAGGGTTCCAGCTTGCATGTGCCAAATATTCAGGGAACTCTGCCTTCATTGAATTGGCCACGGCTTGGGGAAAGCTGAAGAAGTTTGCTTGAGAAAGCACCTGGCTTTCTGACAGAGCCATCCTAGTTTGCTTTATTTTCAGATGCATGTGTCATAGTTTCTATTGCCTTTTTCGTAGTATTGATAACAATTATTGACTATTAGAAACATGTAAGAAATAATAACATGCTATCCAGGTGAGATATATATATATATTTTTGGTATCTAGAATTAGATACAGAAAGATTCAAAATCAACCCAATATACTATTGATGGCAAACTCTCTGTTTCACCCAACTACAAACAATCTGGTGTTTTTCTTTTGCAGTCCCCTGGGCTTCCTTGGTAGCTCAGCTGGTAAAGAATCCACCTGCAATGCAGGAGACCCCAGTTCAATTCTTGGGTTGGGAAGATCCCCTGGAGAAGGGATAGGCTACCCACTCCAGTATTCCTGAGCTTCCGTGGTAGCTCAGACAGTAAAGAATCTGCCTGTAATGCAAGAGACTTGGGTTCAATCCCTGGGTGGGGAGGACCCCCCGGAGGAGGGCACAGCAACCCACTCCAGTATTCTTGCCAGGATAATCCCCATGGACAGAGGAGGCTGGCAGGCTATGGTACAGGGGTCACAAAGAGTCAGACACAGTTAAACAATTAAGCACAACACAGGACAGCTGTGTGTAAATCACTAATCATTAGGTAGTTGCATTTGTGGAGTGTGAATACATCTTAGGACTAAAAGTGATAAGATGATGCAATTATGCACTTTCATACAACCCATATGCTACATCCCTCTTAGTAAGCAAACAAAGAAAATAACCAGAAACCGTTGTTTACTGGGTGGGTGCATAGTGATTGAAATGAGTGCTATTACATGTTCTATTACATGAGTGCTATTACTGGTTAAAACTTAGCAATAATTCCAGCAAAACCATAAAATATACAGCATACTGTCACCACAGTAAAACTTTACTAAGAAGTTGCTAACTGTTCCAAAGTAAACGGTTCATATGAGAGATAGAAGCTGTTTTCATTCAAGTTTATAACTCTTGTTTCATCTTCAGCATGAGAGTCCTAAAATTTCAGGGTTGCCAGAGGACCAGAGTATCTTCTGCTATTTTTTGTCATATAAGATGAAGGCTTCTTACCTTGAAACTGAGCGTTAAATCCTTTCCGTCGGTGGTTGCTGTCGGATGTGAAGTGGAGGCGCAACCAGTTTTTGCTGCTGATGACAGGAGAAGGGAGGTTCATGCCGGTCAGCCTATAAGAGAGAATGAAAACAGCTCCCTTGTAAACCAGCCTCACAAATGCCCCATCTCAAACCCGCCTTCACAAGTGAGCGCCAGCTGTCTGCATGCTGAGTTGCCTGAAACAGACACATTTGTTACCTGCGCTCTACCCTGATTTCACCTGTGCCTGCAGACAAATGCCACATTCATGCCTGATGGAATGAAGGCTTTCACAAGTATTGGACATTTTGATTCTTCTTCATTAAGGATGGCTAAGTGAGCTGATATTCTTTTGAGCTCTTATTTCTTCTTATCAGGACCGGGATCATAATTACCAAAGGAATAGAGATACGTAAATGATACAATTCTGCCCTTCAGTATTTGATCACTTGGCAATTCTGTTTCACCTGAAGTGACTCAAACAACTCATAACATCCAGTGTCACCAGGGTTCATCTGCAGATCCACAGCCTGGGCCCTTCCTTCTGAAGTGGAGAAGAAGGGTATTTATGAGATTAGCGACAAGAACTGTCCAAAAGATTCAAAATGCCTCATGTGTGTGTATCAATTAGTATATTAAACAAAATTAAATGTTTCAAAAGTGAGACACACTGAATCTCTGGTTACGCTGTTTAATATAGCCAGTCCACTTCCAAGGTGGACTCTGGCTGTCAGAAAAAAAAAAAAACGAGTAATTTACTTCCAACTGTTGACAACTTTGTGTCATTATGGAGTAAAGGATGTTTCAGGCAGAGGAGCTCCTGATGGTTAGCAATGATGTGACATGTTCCACCCTGGCCAGGGGCCTGACCACCACTGGGCTGGATGCTTCAGATGGATGGATGGATGGATGGATGGATGTGTGTTGCCTCCACTTGTACTGACTTGGGTTATCCTTTCTGAACCCCAGTTTTCCAGTCTATAAACTGGGCTTGGAAAGGTCTATATTAAGGTTTTTAAAGAGACAATACAGATGCCGTGTAAATGTTCCCAAAGTATTTTGGTGTCACTTGCATGTGGTTATGTACCATAGAGTTACTTTGCATCTCAGCTGCAAATCTATTTTCAAAGTGATGTTTATTCATGCAGATATGTCAGGGGTGAACAAACTGCCTCACAGCTGAAGCTGGCAGGGCCCTTTTGGGGCTGGAGAACCCACCACTGCCCGGTTGAGCTGGAAACCGTATTCTATTCCCAGAATTTCAGGCTGGCTATGTAGAGCATATCCCTGCTAGCTCTGCTACCTTGAGGAAGAGCTGCGTCCAGTGAAATATACAGGCGAGCTTTTTGATGTCAGGGTACTCTATTTCAACTCTCAGGCTTACAAACGCACTGCATCCATTCAAAGTGAAAAGCCAAACCTTGACTGGAACCAATTGCAACAGTGTTTATGTCGCTATTTGAAATAATCTCCTGTAAGAGGTAATTCACTACTCAGATCTGCCTCTTTGCTAGGATTTGTGTGGTACTGACTAGTGATGCTGGATATGACCTATTCCAGGGGACGTTTAATCATTGGAATATTTTGTTTGAAGGCTCCCTCCCTCACTTTTTTTTTTCCTGATCAGACTACATTACAAATTTTATTTGAAACAGGTCACCTATCTCTTTGCTTATTAGTAACAATGCCTAGGAGAGAAGTGAATTCTGGATTCAGAAACCCACATCCATCCCACTCACCTACATCTACTCACTGAAATTTTTATAACGGAAATCCACATTTGTTGTGCTGTTGCTTAAAAAATATTGCTTATTCCTAATTAGATTCTTTTTGAGTGGAATTCTGATCTCAAAAGCTAGGTTGAATTATCCATTAGTTGCATGTCAACATTAACAATCCCATAAACAAATCCACTTGTCACCCCCATATCTTGCAAATATTTACCCATAGAAATGTCAGTTTTGAGTTAATGGACAAACGGGTCAGGCAGAAATATGTTAGGGTTTATGAGTCATAATGCCTCTGTTTGCAACTGTTCACCTCTGCTCTTGAAGGACCAAAGCTACCCCCGTGTCTTAGCCACCTTACTTACAGACACGACATTTAAGTTTTATGTGATTTTTCTGCAAAGAAAATATTATTCGTTTTTTGTTGTTGTTTTTTTTTTTAAGCCACTTAACATTGTAACAGTCATTCTCAGTTTATGGGCCAGATTTTACCCATGGGCCATAGTTTGTTGATTCCTGCTTTATTATGTATGAGTCAGTTTGTAAAATACGAAGCAGGAAGATAGTTACATGATATATATCAAACCAGCGTATGCATTCACAAATGCATAAATCCTGTGCAGACTTCTTTTATGCAGAATCAAAGGTGAGGATTTAGTAACAATTATATCATTTGTTCTCTGTGGTTGGAGCTAAACCATGCAAGTGAATCATACTCCAGGGTGAATTAACATGCATGAATTTCTTGACTCAGCTGTATGAATTTGACAAATACATCCTCTTTGTAGGGAGGGGACTGAGGGGCAGGTGATGAGTCCATACAAGACCTATTCTTGTAATTGCTGGTAGTTCCCTTACCTTCCCAAGGGCAGGGGCTCAGCTTGGAGCTGCCATTTAACACAAAGATTGTATTACAAAGTCAGTCAGTCATTCATTACAAGCTAATTTAAGGAAAGTTGATTAATACGCAAGCCAGCAGATGATGCCGTCGATTTACTAAGGTCCTGGGTAACCAGAGGATTTTTAGAAGTAAAGAATTGAAACTGAATACCTTTGTGGGCACAGCTCCCAAGTGCCTGCATGTTAATCTCCACAACCTGGGACTGTTAGCTTACATGGAAAAGGGGCACCATGACAATGTGATGGTGTCACAGGTTACCCTGGGCGATGCGGTGGCCCAATGTAATCAGAAAGATCTGTAAGTGTGGAAGATGGAGACAGAATGAGTGAGTTAGAGAGAGATGCGTCTGAGAAACTGGGTCAGGCCCAGGCGTGTGAGAACTCCACGGGTGATCATTGATGAGGAAACGGTCCTGGACCAAGGCAGGAGGGTGACCCCCTAGAGGATGGAAAAGGCAAGCAAGTGCATCCTCCCCGAGAGCCTCCAGGAGGGACACAGCCCTTGACACTTCGATTTCATTCCAGCAAAAGCTGTGTAAGCCCTGTAACCTGCAGAACCATAAGGTAAAACATTTGTCTTGGTTTTAGGCATCAAGCCTGCATTAATTTGTTATGGTGGTAATGGGAAACAACTGCAACCTTTTAATGTGTGTGCCCTACTTTTCAGTCTGAAGTAGTCCTGAAAGAAAGGATATTAGGGGAGGACATGTCGTCCCTCTATGCCTGTTAATAACCTTTGAGAACCAGTGCTGCTTAAACCCTGCCAGTAATTATCAGCGACTGTACATCTGTTTTTGTTGTGGTGAGATCTCCTGCAAATCCCCTACAATTCTTAGCTGTATTTCTGTTAAGTCTGCTGGAATTGGTTTCCTAACAAATCAGTAGTTTGGGAAGTGAGACATAAATTATGGGTTGAGAGTGGACTTGATGTGGTTAGTACAAGATACAACAAACCCACTTTACAGGGAAAAAAGGAAATGATTGCATTAAAAGGTTTTTATCTGTTAGCTTACGATATACTAACAGCTTTACTTTGAACCTATGGAAACAAAGGACCTGATAAAATCAGGTGGATCAAAGATGTCTGGACTTAAAAAGGATGATGGTGAGGAGGAAAAGAACACCCCAATGCAATCAGCCAGGGAATGGTGTTTCTGCAGGAACTGGTAAAAGTGTTCCATTTCTGCAGCACCTCAAACCAGGTCAGAAACCTCATGAAGCCCAACAGTGAGGACAGTGAGCAGTCCCTACAGATACAGCTAAAGGAATCGGTAGTTCTAAAAATTCTACTCAAGAAGGCCAAATTAAGCAATTTAATCCATTGTTAAATTCATTTCTTTCAAGGTTTCGCTTCTGCCAACAGTAAAAATAAATGAACAAAGGGCTCCTGGGATCCTTAAAGTTACGATGACTGTCTTTGAGCCAAAATAGAACTGTCCAGGCTGTTCCATTTTCTCCAAATAGCTTTACCATAAATTCTGGGGTTCTATTTATAATATAACCATCACGTCTCTTTTTCCACTTAACCTCCATCAGCTCCTCTTTCCCTGTCCGCATGGCAAAAGGGCGAGCACACTGTTCTCAAACATCGCACCCTGCATCTGTGACTCATTTGTTTACTTATGTAACTTGGAAGCTATAGAGTCAACTTGCCAAGATAACTTTCTGAAATGCATTTGGAAATGCTAAAGTCTTTTTTCCCAGAGCGCTCTGAGTGAGCACTCTTCTGACGTTAAGCCAGTTTTCTTATGCTTTAGAAGATCATCACACAAGTTGCGGGGTGTTCCTTGGTGGTTAAACCTCTTTAATGGCAACGACTAAGAAGACAGAAGGCATGAATACTATCCACACAGACTGAAAATTACCAAGCCTCCCTAAGGAGACTAAGGAATTTCATACACCTATTACTTCCAAGAGATGGGCTGCTTGTCAGGTTGGGGGAAAAGTCATCTGGAAGCTGTTATTTCTGTGCCCTTGTGAATGCTTAATTGACATGATTCAGACAGTGATGTTTCCTTTATCTCGGTTCTGTCAAAGTTAACTAGAGTAATCCAAGCAAATGAAGTGTTCCTGAAATTCCATGTTTCTAATTGGATGTTATTCACCATATTACTAGTTAAATCTGCTGTCTTATGAACACACACACAAATTTGTGTATGTATTTATATTGAGTTTCTAATGCTGCCACCCTAAGCCTTATTTGGGGCACTGAAGAAGGTAACAATGGAAGTAAAATGTAGTCCTTATCTAGGAAGAATAGTAATAACAATTTAAAAAAAAAAAGAGCTATGTATTATAAGTGCATTTTTATTTTTGTTGTTCAGTCACTAAGTCATGTCTGACTCTTTGCAAGCCCATGGACTGTAGCATGCCAGGCTTCCCTGTCCTTCACTATCTGCTGGAGTTTACTCAAACTCATGACCACTGAGTCAGTGATGCCCTTCAATCTGGATGATGCCATCCAGAGGACAGTCTCATCCTCTGTTGCCCCCTTGTCCTCCTGCTCTCAATCTTTCCCAGCATCATTGTTTTTTCCAATGAGTCAGCTCTTCCCATCATGTGGCCAAAGGACTGGGGCTTCAGCGTCAGCATCAGTCCTTCCAATGAACGCTCAGGACTGATTTCCTTTAGAATTGACTGGTTTGATCTCCTTGCAGTCCAAGGGAATCTCAAGAGTCCTCTTCAGCACGATGGTTCGAAAGCATCAAAGTGTGTGTATGCATATACAAATATACATAGACCAGCTACAAATGTGTGTATATATACACATGTAATACTCCCATATTTAGATACAAATATTTCTCGATAGTTACTCCCAAGGCTTCTCACATACACATATACCCTCCTGGCAAAGCAACCACCACAGCAAAACAAGAACACTCACCACCTATTAAGAAGGGGAAGACTTCTCCATCAAACAGTACTTCCTCGCATCAAACTGATGCTTTCTGTTATGCTTTTTTCCTTCCACTCTCATGGCAGTCATAGCCCTAAAACAAAGGTCTTCTCTCCTGGACAACAATCTCTTTCTCTGTCTCTCTCCCAAAGATTCTATCATTAAGAGCCTCCCATGGTTACACCCTTCCCTCTTGCTAATTTTATCCACCCTATGATATTTGCTTGTCTCCGTTCTTCTCAGTTTTCAAAGCTTTTGCAAAAGATACTCTATCCACAAATCTTGCTCTTATTACTTCAGGCACAGTTAACCAGTTCTGCATTCAGAATCCTTTCATACGTGCCCCATAACCTTCTACGGAAACTGTAAGTGTCCATCTTATGCCTTTGGGGGCTGAGTGGATGTCTGGTTCCCAGAATGAACTGTGAGCCCGCTGAGGGTGCAGCTGGCACCATGTTAATTTCCCTCATCCTTGCTCTGCTCTGCACACCTGGGAGTCTCTAAATAAACCCCTTTTAAATTCTGTCTATACTTTTGTTTTTGCTCGTAGTGTGAGCTCCTGCAATAGCAGCACAATTTAAGATGGTAAAAAGTTAAGATCGTTAAGAGAAGGCCATTCCTGTCTTCTCACACACAGCGATGTCGCATCAGCACCATGCTCTGCCACACATGAACACCAAATAAGCCAGCTCTGGCATCTTCTTCTCGTTCCCTCTGTGACATTTAAAGGGCCCAGAGCAGGGACCGGCACCTGCCTGAGGCCACTGAGAATGTTCATCTGTGTCAAGGGAGCAGGAGGAGGCGGCCTATGGACCCTGTTAGAGATGGGGCAGATGAGCCCAGCCCAGACAGGAGGGAGGCAGGAGCAGGTCGTAGATTTGCTCAGGGTTTCAGCAAATCAGGCGTCAGGCATTAAGCCAAAGGTCAGGCAGAGAAGAGCCTGTCCTCCAAAGCTTAAGGACTAAATGTCAGGGAATCACTTAGACTGAAGCCTGGAAAATGGCCCAGGCAGACAGCTCTTGCTGTCTATTGAGAAAGATAGTTAAGAGACAGGGATCTGACAGCGAATCAGCAGAAGGCCCTGTGGTCCTCTCGTCTACCCCAGTGGCTGAGGAAGGAGGTCAGCAGGGAGGGCAGCTGCAGCCTAGGGGTGAGCTCTCCTTTCCCAGCCTAAGGGTGATTCCTCCCGTTGGAAACCTGCACGGTGTAGGGGATCTGATGTGCAGGGGACAGGAGGTCGCATCTGTACAAAACGTCCCAGCTGCAGAAAACTAGTCTGGGCCTAAATCAGCCACTTGGGGAATGAAACCTTTAGTATCACCCCCAGCTCCATCCAAGATTGCGGCAGGCTCTTTAACACCACCTGAAAAGACAGGCGTCAGGTGGGCCAACAGGAAACGATGTTCTTTGCCTCCTGGATCACCCAGACTTTCAGAACAGCTAGCAGTTGGCTGTAGGAATGGATGCAACTCCATACAATTTGCTGATTATTAAAAAACACATTATTTAAAGATTCCTATAATAAATGCCGGAGAAAGCAATGGCACCCCACTCTGGTACTCTTGCCTGGAAAATCCCATGGAGGGAGGAGCCTGGTAGGCTGCAGTCCATGGGGTTGCTGAATGACTTCACTTTCACTTTTCACTTTCATGCATTGGAGAAGGAAATGGCAACCCACTCCAGTGTTCTTGCCTGGAGAATCCCAGGGACGGGGGAGCCTGGTGGGCTGCCGCCTCTGGGGTCGCACAGAGTCGGACACGACTGAAGCGACTTAGCAGCAGCAGCAGCAGCAGCATAATAAATGCACATAGGCAATACTCTAAGACGGTGAAGTAAAAAAAAAAAAAAAAAAAACCACGGCATTGAATTTCTGGATCACTCACCATTTCCTCTTTGATGTTATTTTTAGCAATATATATTAAGAGACTACAAAAAATGTTTCTCCCGTTAATCTCAGGGTCAGATGAGTCTTGGCCTTGTGCATTTCAATGGTTTCATATGAGCCTACTCTTTTTTAGGAAACTTTTTCCCTCATTTGACATAATGATGTTTTCTTATGTAACCAGCTGGGGAGATGCACACACCTCTTGAGGGTACAAGAGGGTAGGAGGTGAGCTGTCCCTAATCACGGGGGTGCCAGGGCACAGCCCTGACTCTTGCAGTCATTGGAATCTGGGCCACATCGACCAAGGCACAGCTGGGCCATGGTCTGGCTGCTGCAAACCTGCTTACCCTTCACACAGGGACACGTGGCCTTTGGGTTCAGTCTGTGGCTGCTCTTCCCAGCTGGTCGCATGTGTACTTGTCACCTTCAGGTCATGAGTGCCAACACAGCAAGCTCCCTCCCTCCAGCCACGGCTCTGCAAGGAGGCCCCAGGGTGCTGGAGCCTTGCAAGGCTGACCCAGGCTTTCTCCCTCACGGGCAGACCCTACGGTCCTCTAGTCATCACAAATGCAGACTTTGGAGTCACCCCCACCTGCATTCGAACCTCTCCCAGCTGGGTCATCTCTGCACTGACTCTCTTGGATCCATAGACTCCTGTTTGTGAAAAATCACACACACACACACACACACACACTGTACACTGGACACTCCTGGTCACCTTGCAAGTGTCCTATCTTGTGGACATCTTCCCATCCTAAAAAGATGCAATTTTTGTTTTAAAATGCACTTCTACCTTAGCAGCAATGAGACTCAGGGAAAGATGACTGCTTTCTGGGCTTATCCATATATACCTGGACATGGAACAATGGACTGGTTCAGAATTGGGAAAGGAGTATGTCAAGGCTATATATTGTCACACTGCTTATTTAACTTACATGCAGAGTACATCATGCAAAATGCTGGGCTGGATGAACCACACACACGCTGGAGTCAAGGAGAAATACCAGCAACCTCGATAAGCAGATGATAGCACTCTAATGGCAGAAAGCAAAGAGGAACTAAAGAGCCTCTTGACGAGGGTTAAAGAGGAGAGTGAAAAAGCTGGCTTAAAACTTAACATTCAAAGAACGAAGATCATAGCATTTGGTCCCATCAAATAGATGGGGGAAGAGGGGAAGCAGTGATGAATTTTATTTTTCTGTGGTTCCAAGTCACTGTGAACAGTGACTGCAGTCATGAAATTTAAAGATGCTTTCTCCTTGGAAGGAAAGCTATGACAAGCCTAGACAGCATCTTAAAAAGCAAAGACATCATTTTGCAGACAGAGCTTCATATAGTAAAAGCTATAGTTTTCCCAGTAGTCATGTATAGATGTGAGAGTTGGACTATAAAGAAAGCTGAGAGCCAAAGAATTGATGCTTTTGAACTGTGATGTTGGAGAAGCCTCTTGAGAGTCCCTTGGACTGCAAGGAGATCAAACCAGTCCATCCTAAAGGAAATCAGTCCTGAATACTCATTGGAAGGACTGTTGCTGGAGCTGAAGCTCTGACATTTTGGCCATCTGATGTGAAGAGCCGACTCATTAGAAAAGACTCTGATGCTGGGAAAGATTGGGGTCAGGAGGAGAAGTGGGTGACAGGATGAGATGGTTGGATGGTATCACTGACTCACTGGATATCAGTTTGAGCAAACTCCAGGAGGTAGTAAAGCACAGGGAAACCTGGTGTGCTACAGGCCATGGGGTTGCAGAGTCGGACACGACTTAGTGACTGAATAACAATCTATACTCGCAATAAACACTCATCTCTATGCAAGGCACATATGTGATATATGACGCATATTATGATAGTGAGGCATTATATAAGACATACACAAAGCACGTATCATTATAAAAATTTTCCAAAAATGTAAACAATTTTCCACTTCAGTTTGATAAAGATGATACTGCCTCAGTTTTTCAAATGTATTTATGACCTTCTGGGATTTCTTTGGAAGGAATGATGCTAAAGCTGAAGCTCCAGCACTTTGGCCACCTCATGCGAAGAGTTGACTCATTGGAAAAGACTCTGCTGCTGGGAGGGATTGGGGGCAGGAGGAGGAGGGGACGACCCAGGATGAGATGGCTGGATGGCATCACGGACTCGATGGATGTGAGTCTGAGTGAACTCTGGGAGATGGTGATGGACAGGGAGGCCTGGTGTGCTGCGATTCATGGGGTCACAAAGAGTCAGACACGACTGAGCGACTGAACTGAACTGAACTGTGTGCCAAAACTGGTGCAACTCACCAGGAATATCAAGTGGAATATGCCCTTGACAATGATTTCACATGGTTTATGGTCAGTCTGACTGAGGGTGTCAGGAGCTAACTTGTGGAGACATCATCTTTTAGAGAAAACTGAGGTCACGAGGGTGGCCCCAAATCCATATGGCTGGTGTCCTTGTAAGAAGTGGAGATCAGCACACAGACACGTGCGGAGCGAGGGCCACGTGAGGACCCAGGGGGAAGACGGCTGTGTGCACACTGAACACACAGGCCTGGAACAGACCCCGCTCCACAGCCGTGAGAGGCAAGCAAGCCTAGCATCGCCTTGATCTCAGACGTCCCACCTACAGAGCCGCGAGACAACAGTAGAGAACTGTCTACGGTTTAGCCTCTCTTTTTAAACTATTAATTCTATTTACATCTTATTTTTTCTATCTTTATTGAGGCATAATTTTCCAAAAAATTTGTATATATGTAGTGTGTGAAGTGTGATGAGCTTATGGATGTTATACACGGTGAAATGATGACCACAATCAAGCTAACTACCGTGGCCATGTCCTCAGTTACCTTTGTGTGTGTGTGTGTGTGGTGAGAACATTTCAGATCTACCTTCTTAGCAAATTTAAAGGATGTAATACAGTATCAAGCATGCAATCCACTAATCCAGTGTTGTTCACTAGAGTCACCATTTTGTACACTGATTTTCAAAATTACTGATCTAACAAAGGGAGGCTTGTACCTTTGGGCAGCATCTTCCCATTTTCCAGTCCTCAGCCCCTGGTAGCTTCTCTGTTTCTGTGTATGTGATTTGTTTAGATTATAAGTGAGACTGTGCACATTCATCTGTGTCTGGCTTATTTTTCTCAGCATGCTGTCCTCTGTTCCAGGTCCATCTCTCTCAGTGTCAGAGAGGTGGGCAGCGGCCATTCAGGCCTCTAGGTTTTCTTGTTTTGCTGTGTGTTTTACTTTGAAGAGAAATTATTTTTCCCATTTTATAAACATAGAACTAAGCCTTACAGATTCAGCCTATAGCACATGACAGGTAAATTCATTTCATTAATACTGAATCTTGAACTTACTGCCTTTTAGATCTTGAAAGCGCACACCAGTGCCAGTCTTCGGGATTATGAAGGCTGCTGGAGGCTGACTCCCATCCCAGGGTATACCTCTTTGCCCATGAGCTGCCCTCCTCCTGGCTTGTGAATCCTGGATGCTTCCTAGAAACGTGCAGAAGCCCAGGTGAGATGGAAAACAGGTGGGTCTCTTGGAGAGCCTGGGAGGACCGGCTGCTGGGGACTCTGGAGAGAGCCTCCTGTGCGGTCGGCAGCCTGCGGATGCCCCTCTGCCCTCGATCCAAGCCAGGGCCGCAGGCCTTCATTGCTCCTGCTCGTCGGGTGGCCCTTCTGCAGGTAGGGTTGAAGGTCTTGTTTAAGCCACTCAGCCATCAAAGCATACTGCAGAGTGTAAGCCTCCGTCCAGGCTGCTAGCACGAGTTCCACGAGGGAGTTCCACAGAGCTGTGAATGGCAGGACTGCTTTGTTTTATAGCTTCCGGGGCTAAGTGTGTACATATATGTGTGTGTGAGTGTTTGTGTATGTTGCTGTTGTTCAGTTGCAAAGTCGTGTCCCACTCTTTGCAACCCCATGGACTGTAACACGCCAGACTTCCCTGACCTTCACCATTGCCTGGAGCTTGCTCAAACTCATGTCCATTGAGTCACTGAGGCCATCCAACCATCTCATCCTCTGTTGTCCCCTTCTCCTCCCGCTTCCAATCTTTCTCAGCCTCAGGGTCTTTGACAATTAGTTGCTCTTTGCTTCAGGTGGCCAAAGTGCTGGAGCTTCGGCTTTAGCATCAGTCCTTCTGATGAATATTCAGGATCGATTTCCTTTTGGATTGACTGGTTTGATCTCCTTGCTGTCCAAGAGATTCTCAAGAGCTTTCTCCAGCACCATAGTTTGTAAACATCAATGGTTTGACTCTCAGCCTTCTTCATGGTCTAACCCTCATATCCATGTGTATATAGAGAGCATGCTATCCAAGGAGACACTGCTGAGTGCTTGTTGCTTTTCAAGAATATGTTTGTGTTGATAGATGATAAACAGATCCAGTGGTTTCCTAGGCATTCTGGTCGCTTATGATTTTCCTTATTTATTACCATGGGGTTCAGTTCAGTTCAGTCGCTCAGTTGTGTCCGACTCTTTGCGACCCCATGAATTGCAGCACACCAGGCCTCCCTGTCCATCACCAACTCCCAGAGTTCATTCAGACTCGCATCCATCGAGTCCGTGATGCCATCCAGCCACCTCATGCTCTGTCGTCCTCTCCTCCTCCTGCCCCCAATCCCTCCCAGCATCAGAGTCTTTTCCAATGAATCAACTCTTTGCATGAGGTGGCCAAAGTACTGGAATTTCAGCTTTAGCATCATTCCTTCCAAAGAACACCCAGGACTGATCTTTAGAGTGGGCTGGCTGGATCTCCTTGCAGTCCAAGGGACTCTCAAGAGTCTTCTCCAACACGACAGTTCAAAAGCATCAATTCTTTGAGCTCAGCTTTCTTCACAGTCCAACTCTCACATCCATACATGATCGCTGGAAAAACCATAGCCTTGACTAGACGTACCTTTGCTGGCAAAGTAATGTCTCTGCTTTTCAATATGCTATCTAGATTGGTCATAACTTTCCTTCTAAGGAGTAAGCGTCTTTTAATTTCATGGCTGCAGTNAAAACCAGCTTGAACATCAGGGAGTTCATGGTTCACGTATTGCTGAAGCCTGGCTTGGAGAATTTTGAGCATTACTTTACTAGCGTGTGAGATGAATGCAATTGTGCAGTAGTCTGAGCATTCTTTGGCACTGCCTTTGTTTGGGATTGGAATGAAAACTGACCTTTTCCAGTCCTGTGGCCACTGCTGAGTTTTCCAAATTTGCTGGCATATTGAGTGCAGCAGTTTCACAGCATCATATTTCAGGATTTGAAACAGCTCAACTGGAATTCCTTCACCTCCACTGACTTTGTTCATAGNCCCATCACCTCCACTAGCTTTGTTTGTAGTGATGCTTTCTAAGGCCCACTTGACTTCACATTCCAGCTAAATGGATTAAAAAACAAAGAGTACTTTTATTTTTCCTTTTGCCTTTTTTCTATAAACTTTTAGTATCTACAGAGATGCTAGTGGAACTTCAACCACTTGGAGGGAATTATTCTAATCAATTTGAATTTTCACCTGTTCTCCTTCTCTGTAAGTGAGTAACAAGAACTATAGTCAAATGCCTCATGGTAATATTTGAAAGCATTTCCCCTGACACCAGGCATAAGACTTTGAAATCCTTATCTAACTCACAATTCAGAGCATGGCAAGGAATAACCAATCAAGAGATGAAGGAAAGATAAGAGGCAGGTAAATAAAGACACAGTACTCTCATGAAAAAAAAAATTATCTTTATGAAGAACTAGAAGGAGTGAAATTTTGTTAAGAAGCATTAGTACCAAATTGGATAAAATCCACTAAATATTATATTTAAAAACATTCACTGGCAGAAAAGAATATTCCAGAGAGATATAGGTCAAACTGACATTCTGGGTTATTTTTTCTTCTACAATTAATGAGTAAATAGTAAATAAGAGGAAAAAAAGATGAGGGAAATTAATATTAGATACAACATGCATCTAATATTTTACATATTTTCCCATAGAGACATGGGTAGGTAGATATTAAAAATGGCATGCCAATTTGCATACCATTTAGGAAATCTATATTTTCTCTTTGAGAGAACCTTGTAACTCTTTCTACATCAATACATATTAATTTGTGAATTTTATGTACTACCCCATCCAATTAATATGCCATTATTTGTTTAACCAGTGCCCTAGTGTAGTTACGTGATGCTACTTGTGATATCTCAATAAATTTCATAATAAACCACATTACAATGAGTAGCATGTATTGCTTTATTGCCTTAGGACCAATTCCTCGAAGTCAAATTTATGGGTCAAAAGTGATGCATCTCTTCAAGACTTTTTTTTTTAAAAGCATTTTTTCTCTCTTAAAAGAAAAAAAAAAGCTTTGAGAAGAAGCCTTTCAAAGCTGCTCCATGAATATATCCGATGATCTATCAGTTCCTTTATTTTAGATCCAGTTCAATTGCCACCTTTCTGCTGAGCCCTGAGCACACGTGTTTCTCATTGCCTTGCTCCATGTTCTTTTTCACGTCAACACCATTACCACGTGTTTTCCTGCCACGAGATTAAAGACTACCTGAGGCCACAGAATGTGCTTTATAAGTTTGAGTCCCCTCTGTATGCAGTTGTGTCTTTTCCTTGACACAGAGGAAATCTTCGGAAGAATTAAGGGGCTCCTAACACACTTGGAACTATTTTGAATTTTTTTTTCTGTTATGACTAACTGCACCTTCCTAAGCCCTTGTCATCCATGTTTCATAAAATCATAACTTATGTCCCTATGACTGTGACACCTCCATGGTGTAACTTATTATTTAGTCTCAAAATACTTTTAGGACAAAATTCACTGTTTTTAGATTGCCTGGTGACTTTCCTGTTTTGCTGGGAGGTAAACCCCCATGATTCTTCAATTCGGGCAGAGTGTGCATTTCACACATGTCTCTATAGACATGGGATGGCTAGGGTGTTGAATTCTTAGGATCTTGAAAAATGGTCTCCAAATTGTGAAAAGAAGGAGGAAAAAAAAAAAAAATACTGATTGCTAGCTGGTACAGTTTCCGAGGTGGCTCAGTGGTAAAGAATCTACCTTCAATGCAGGAGACACAGGTTCAATCCCTGGGTTGGGAAGATCCCCTGGAGGAGGGCATGGCAACCCACTCCAGTATTCTTACCTAGCGAATCCCATGGACAGAGGAGCCTGGTGGCTAAAGTCCAAGGGGTCGCAGAGTCAGACAAGACTAAGTGACTGAGCACCCAGCTTAGCGTTTGAAACAGAGAACATGCCTGTTTCCGGGTCAGCCTCTTTTGGTTCTGGAAGTCAGTCATGTTTGTCTGTATCCCTTGACACCTCAGGTCTTTGAATCTGGGTCCAGGCCTCCCCTCCTGGCTGCTGGGAGCCTGGTTTCAAACCGTCCTTCCTGTGGGGCTGCATGCCTGGATCTTAGACATGGAGGAACATGTTGAAATTCAGGGTGCTTTTCTGCAGGCTCTGCCCAAGCAGCTTGAAAGGGAGAATTTTCATTCAGAGCACTTTCCACACACAGTAGAGTCTTTTTGCACAAAGTGAGACTCTTTTTCTGGGTGGCTGGAAGAAGCAAGCAGAACCTGGGGGTTCACAGACTTCCCCAAATTCAACAGGCCTGGGCTTTTACACTTCTGCTCACATGGGTGACTGAACAATGGCCCTGGGGCAGAATCACAGTCCTGCAGCCAGAGAGCGGGGGTGGGGGTGGGCCTCAGAGCTGGGCCACCCCTACCCACTCCTCCGAGGACTCAGCAGGGCTGGAGGTGAGGGGGGGTGTTGGGGGCTCAGGACCCAAGGTGAATGGGAAATTGCAGGCCGGCTCCAGTGGTATCCAGCCTGGCCCACCTGTTCTTTCCGGAAGTGCTCTGGGAACTCTTCGTTCTGAGTAAAGGGATTAGTTGAGAATATTCTTACGTGGCCTCTCCTCACACTTGTCTGCCAATTTTTGAAGCTGCCACCACCCTGATCTGACCCAGATATGAATAGGATGAAAATAGCCAATGTAAATTAAAAGAAAATTGCTCCTTGGAAGAAAAGCTATGACAAACCTAGACAGTGTATTGAAACGCAGTGACATTACTGTGCCAACAAAGGTCCATCTATCAAAGCTATTGTTTTTCCAGTAGTCATGTATGGATGTGAGAGTTGGACCATTAAGAAGGCTGAGTGTCGAAGGATTGATGCTTTCAAGTTGTGGTGTTGGGGAAAACTCTTGAAAGTCCCTTGGACTGCAAGGAGATCAAACCAGTCCATCCTAAAGGAAGTCAACCCTGAATATTCATTGGAAAGACTGACTGATGCTGAATCAGTACTTCTGGCCACCTGATGTGAAGAGCTGGCTCATTGAAAAAGATCCTGATGTGGGGAAAGACTGAAGGCAGGAGAAGGGGACAACAGAGGATGAGGTGGTTGGGTTGGACATGAGTTCAGCAAACTCCAGGAGATGGTAAAGGGGCAGGGAAGCCTGGTGTGCTACAGTCCATAGGGTCACAAAGACTCAGAAATGACTGAGTGACTGAACAACACAATAAGTCAGGAGGCGACTCAACAGGCCGTGTAAAATCCACTGGCGCAGGGAAATTACAGTGTTCAGCCAGGGCTGGACTGCTGACAGTCTGCCCCCCAGTTTCATGGACCTGAGGAGGGGAGTGGGGTACAGACTCCTGCCTCTTCTCAGTTGAGGAAGTGGGCATCAGATGCTCTTATGTGAGTCCTCTAGCCCTACATGGGTGTTTCCTTTTCCGCTTGCATCCTCAGAAGGGAGAATATACAAAGCATAACCCGTTCATCAGTGATGGGTGGACACTTGGCCCCTCAGGTCTGTGAAGCCACTATCATGGTCTTTTGCACAACACACACGTGCGTGCTGGAGGCACCTTCCGGCGGCTCGGCCAGCCCTCCTCTGCGCCATGGCCTATGTGATGTCGCCAGAGCATGCAATTGGCCTGAGCCTTGGGTTCTCTGCTGCAACTTGGGGATGCGGGCACTTGCCTTACATACTTTTAGCAAAGATAAAATAAGTGCAAGTTAAACACTTTTTGCAGGTTTATTAGATTTTCGACTTACTGTTTCTTTACCAGATTATAGCACAACATCTTAATTGATCACTTACTCTCTAAAATCGGTGATGATGATAATAATGGGAAATAATAGCTAACCCAAAATAAGTATTATTCAACTGTCAGCCCCTTTCATATGCTTTCTCACAACGTAGTAATTAGATCTGCTCTATACACTGGTCCTTATTTTAATTTTACATATAAAATTGGGGATCTGTGAAGTTCAGGAATTTGTTACAAAGCTAGCAAGAGCCGGTGAAAGAATCCACACCCATTTTCTCTTAACTCTCTACCGTGGAGTCAGTTCTCTACCCAAACTAACTTTTTTTAAAAATATAAATTTATTTATTTTAATTAGAGGTTAATTACTTTACAATATTGTATTGGTTTTGCCATACATCAACATGAATCTGCCACAGGTATACTTTTTAACTCTGTGCTTTCGCTATTTTCCCAAAGCAAGCTGCAGTCCTGACACTCCCTAACAACATTCACTGTCCGTTTCCTCTTAGACCCTGAGAGTGGGTTTACCCTCCTTAGACTGTCACCTACGATCTTCCAAACTTATTTTTCTGTTTCTTATCCATCAAGACTTGGCTCAAAGACTACTTTTTCTCTAATTTCTTGAGGATTCCCCCAATGAGAATGGAATTTCTCTGCATCCCCACAGTGTCTGCACTTTGGGAGAGTGGATGGCGCCTTAGGTCTCATAGCACCGCTGGTTGCTGGGCGTCTGTCGTCTCCCCAGGAGGCAACATGTGAACCTTTGAAGGCAGGTGCTCTGTGACACACACACACACACACACAGCCTGTGTCGGTGCTTTGTTGCACTGGCCACTCATGGGGCACTGGGGAGGCCGAATAAGCAGATGGATGTCACAGACTGGAATCAGTGTTAATCTTTCACTTCCTTCTTTAGCTGTCAGAACGCTGGTTTTTTTTTTTTTTTCTTCTGCTTTTGGCTCATTAATCTTCTTCAACTTTGAACTTATTTCAGATTTTCACCACCCTTTTTGAACTATGGAACACATAGCTGAGACTATTGAAAAAGTCACTGTGATTGGTGCTCAGGTTAAAAAGAATAACATCTTGATTTCTGTTAATTAGCCTTAAATTTTGTTGAAGAGATTTATGCATACTATTCTAATCAGTACAATGAGGGTGATGCAGGGTCCATGTGTAAAGCAGAATTCATTAATTTACCCAAAACTTAAGTCCAAAAAGGGGGGTTTGAAAGGTGTAGATAACACTTTGCAAAACAAGTAAAAAACAAAGATGCTTGTTAAACACTGGAAGACCTAAAGCCAGGATAAGTCTTACAGGGAAAATAAGACAAAGTGAGCCAGGATGGAGGCTATGGCAGATTGCATGCCCATGTTTGGTTCTGGACCTTTGAGCATCCAGAATGGGGCGGGGCGGGGGGGGTACCTGCACACTGGCTGAAAGCCAACCATGTGCTGGGGACTAAAAAGCATGCCACAGATCCACGAGTGCAATGGAAAGGACCCTGTCTGAGGTCATGAGTATTATCACCAATAGCATCCTGCCAAGGAGAGCGAGGAGAACTGTTAAAAGAAGGCATCTTAGAATGTCTCCTCATGTAGACGCGTGTCCCTAATGTCAAGGTTCAGTGACAGTCATGAGGGATTCGGTAGTGGGGTGGGGACCACGATGTCACTGAAATAGGTTCTGTGGTTCAATTACCACATGACTTGCATTGCAATTTCATTCTATGTCCTTACTCCACCGTGGGGTTGATGGCATCTGCTGGGGGCAGGGCTGACCCCTGGTCAGTCCTGGGGCCTCTTCCCTATCCTGTGATTACCCTCCCAAAGAGTCCATTCAGCCTCGCAGCCTGCGATGCTGCCTGCGGGCAGACAATGCTGGTGTTCGCAGATGCTAGCTGGACCGCTATCCTGGGGCCCTGGCCCACATGCCCTCCTCCCCAACCTGCTCCAGCAGCCTTCTCAGAGCAGACCCGCCTCCTCCCTGCCCAGCAGGTCTTTGTATGCAAATTCCCTCCTGTCCTGCCCCTCTTCCTTTCTCCTTCTCATACTGTTTATCAGCACAACCCATGATTCCGTGTTCAAAGCCCTTCCGGGTCTGACCACTTCTCAGCAGGTCGTCTGGACCCATGGCCTCCTGTGAAGCTCCCTGGCCTCTATCACTGGCCCCTGTATTCTTTTCTCATCACATCATCCAGACTATTTAAACACAAATTAGACCATATCCCAGCTCTGAGCAAAACTCACTGAAATTACAGCTAGAATCTAAAGGTTTTCTGTGGGGACCCACACCTTTCTACCCCTGTTCTTCCTGGAGCCCACCCCTGCCACGTCCCATCACAGGCTCAGCTCTGGAGACACTGGTTTCTTGCCCTCTTGAACACGCCAGGACCTCGGAACCTGCTCTGCCCTCTGCCTAGAATTTCAGATATGATCAAAGCGGCCTTCTTTCCTCCTCTCGGACTTTGGTCAAACCTCATGACATTGTAGTACTGATATGCTGTCCTGTTTCACCTCCTCTTCCTCATTTCCTCCAAGGAGCTTAGCAGCACTGATTTTAGAGAAGTGCATGAGCAGATAGAGAGATAGTAGATAAAGATATTGGCCTTTTAGTTTGTATATATTTACGTCATATTTATGTACATTTTTATATACACGTGTTTATGTATATACATACACACAAACCTGTTCACTACTATACACATATACATATTTGTATACGTGTGTGTGCCTTGCTTATTATGTAATTTTAAAAAATTTGTCTTCCTTTATAAAATATGAGCTCCTTGAAGGGGGGATTTTGTCTGATTTCTTCTTGGCACATAAAGTGATATCGCTCTTTCTGACACCATGGACTGCAGCATGCCAGGCTTCCCTGTCCTTTACTATCCCCTAGAGTTTGCTCAGATTCAAGCCTACTGTGTCGGTGATGCCATCCAACCATCTCATCCTCTGTCATCCCCTTCTCCTCTTGCCCTCAATCTTGCCCAGCATCAGAGTCTTTTCCGAAGAGTTGGCTTTCTGCACCAGGTGGCCAAAGTATTCTGTTGGTGCCTCTTTCTGTCTGTGGGGCGTGTGCAGAGGCCACTTGCCTGAGCTCACTTTGTAATGAGGCAGGGGCAGAGACAGACCCAGGGAGCTCAGCACCTGAGTTATATCGTCCCACCCGCACACACTCACTAGGCCCTCCCCACCTTGCAGCTCTGTCTGTGGCCCTCTGCACCACCAGACGCCCTGGGGATGGCCACTCTCCCCCAGACCCCACTTCCCGAGCGTGTGGGGGGCAGGAAACAGGCCTGCATCCGGACCGCCCCAGCCGGGCCCCTCCTCCCGTGCTGCCCTCGCCCTGGCTGCCTCTGGACGTCGGCCCGGATCTCAGTTCCCCAGCAGCCCCCTGCTCTTCTCGGAATGTGTGAAAATGGGGTGAAGCTTGCGCTCCAGTGTCACAGAGCTTGTTTCACACTCCAAGCACTAGTGTTTTACACTTTCTCGTGACCGCCCCACGTGTTTCTGATTTCTCACTGAATCCACAGATGAGAAAACACGTGGCTTGTGGACGTTTGTAGGAAAAGTGGGGCAGGGCTTCCCTGATTAGGAAGACTCCTAAAAATGTTGCTTCTGGGGTTGGTGAGTCTTATGCTTGCCATTCACAGCACTTTTTCTGGGCACCAGAATGATCGCAGGATCAATACATTTGTAACAAATTGCCCTTCTTTTCCTTCTCCAAATGTAACTAGGTTTAAAGCTCTTTAAACCTAGTTTTCAGAGAAATAACATATTTTCATCACATTTTTGTAAAGTGTATGAGAGGGTTCATGAACCAGAGCTGAAATTATACTTCCTAACATGTAATGAAAATAAGAGTGATGTCTACCTGCTTGAGCTTTTAGGGAACAAGGCTTCAGATTTCCTATTGATTTTTTAATGTGTTCGTTATTTTAAAGTATCAGCATGGCTATAAATTGTAATGATCCACCATAGAGAAGGGGCTTCAGAAAACCTGTAATGGATGAATGCCAATTAGGAGCATAGGGATACTGTTTAAGTTGTCATTTTTATTTTTTTATATTATCATTGATTTCATTCCATACTTGATGTAAAATTACCCCACTAAATGAGCCATACAAATTAGCAGTGAATTATGCTCAGATAGCCAAAAGCAATTATGTTGGTGAGTAAGTTGGTATTTTAATAAAATATAGATGATAGCAGGGTTAATATTTTAGGTAATGCATATGTCATGATATGACTTGAAATATGGGAAAATGGGCAGAATAAGATGATCTAATACATGCATAGGCAGAAGGCAAAATTGTATTGAAGGTATTTGAAAACTCTCTTCAGCTAAATCTTCATGCTCTTTCCAGAAGGAAGATTAATGGCCAGACAATTTAAGTAGTCATACGGTGAGATATATTTAACAGAGAGCTAGAAAAATAGTTCCTCAAGACGTTCTTGAAGATTTTGAGAGTTCATGTTTTCCAGAACTTTAAATACATGAAAACTAAGAAATCTTAATTAATTTTTCACCCCAAAGAATGTTAACTTCCAAACTCCTCTTTCTGAATGCAAACATGCTGCCGGCATTCACCAAGCCCCACTTTACTTTTGCAGAAAACATTTTCTGTATCATCTTGAATCCTTTTGCCTTACCACTCAGAATTAAATAATTAGGATTGGTCTTATATAAACCCATGCCATCTGGATAAAGATTAAATGCACAAATCAAATATCAAAGTTTCAAAGTAAATAGCATCTTTTATCTCCCTATGTAAATACACCAGGATTAATCAAATCAGCATCGTCTAGCCCTTTCTTGCTCAGAAAACACCACAGATGAGTCTAAACGAGCAGTCTCTATTCATCAAATGAGGAGACCGAAATAACAGTTGTTCATCAGAATGAAATTTCGGAAGCTCCTCAAACAACTGAGAGGCTTCCTGGCCCTTAATTGCCCCTTTAAGTATACATTTTAAACTGCTGACTCAGGAGGAAAAGTGGATCTCACCACCTTAATGCTTCAAAATTACCTCCTGAAGTGAGTACCAGAAACCATTCCATGAAGCCAGTTTTGGTGGTGAGATTGAATTGTAGGAGGAATGAACTCTCACAAACGACTATCATCAAATGCATAGATACTAAAATGTATCCAACAGGTCGCTAAAACGGACAGCAATCTGGACCTGCTTCTGGCTCCTGGAGCTTATCAGAAAATGTCTGATGTGTTAGCGTCCACTTTAGTTGACAACAGGCAGAAGGCAACCTGATGTATGCCATCCAGGTGCTTTTCAGACAAGGCTGATTTAATCTCTTTGGTGACACTGTTACACACACATCTATCTAAAAGAAAGGAATTCAATCAGCTGGGCCTCATGTTTTCCTCAGAACAATTTCCCCGATGATTTTTTTCTGTTGATGGGATATTTTAAGGTTAGCGGAATATGGAAAAGGGTGTGGGAAGCGCTGGAGAATTTAGATAAGATTACAGCTTTCTAAATGCGAGGAGGATTTTTGCACCCAAAATAGCTGTGACATTTGGTTTGACTGCCTGGAATAAAGCATTTCATAAGGGAAATTTAAATCAAATCAAGGATAAGCAAAGCAGCAAATAGTTATGATCCTGCTGAAGACAGGGCACCACAGACTGGACTGAGAAACAGAAACGCAGCTTCTGGGAGTTCACTAACTTAAACTGGTGAAACTAGACAAAGTTTCTGATTATTCAACTAAAAGTACTAGGTTAGTGGGCCTCCCAGGTGGCACTAGTGGTAAAGAACTTGCCTGTCAATGCAGGAGACATAAGAGATGCGGGTTTGATCCCTGGGTCAGGAAGATCCCCTGGAGAAGGGCATGGCAACCCACTCCAGTATTCTTGCCTGGAGAATCTCATGAACAGAGGAGCCTGGGGGACTACAGTCCATTGGGTCGCAAAGAGCTGGACACGATTAAAGTGACTTAGCACACACACATACACTGGGTTAATAATTGGAGCAACATTCTAAGAATTCTTACAACTGGTCACCTCTGCGAAGTGGAATGTGCAGTAGCAGTAAAATGCTGACTCATGCACTTATGTTTTGGTCTTTGTTCCCTTAGCCAGGTTAGGATTCAGTCTGCATGATATTCCCTTCTCTCTTCTGTGTGCTTTATTCCATGAGCTGAGCTATATGGAACTGATGTGTGCTGCAGCTGAGCAAGCTGGGACCTGTGCCACCTGGGAGGTGCCTTCATCCGGGTGATGGACAGGTGGACCCCCCGGGGCTGTGTGGTGGTCCCTGAGTCAGGGTGCATGATGGACGATATGCTTATGTGGTCCATCCGCCTGTATACTACTGCTCACAAAGAGAACGCTCCAAGAAGTTTCCTCCTGCAGCCTCGCATGCAGTCGGGAAACACAAAGTATATACGGGGGCCATGTGGTGGGAATGGAAGGTGCTTGGAAAGAACTATGCCTCCAGCTGTCTCTGCCCTTGACATTCCACCAGAGTTCCATCATGGTCCCCAGCCAGTGGAGCTCCCCGTAGGCTGGCTGCAAAGACGATGGTGATATCGGGTGCTGCTTACACAATGAAGACATATTACTGAGTATGTACTATGTCCGCCACTGGAAAGTCTGCATGCTGCTTAGATCTACTTCATCAGCAGACTCTCTCCCATCACATTTTCTCATCTAAGTTAGTTATCTACTTTGAACAGACTCATTTGATAAGAACTATCATTTCAAATAAACATGCACACATCTCCTTTGGGGGCTTCCCAGGTGGCTCAGTGGTAAAGAACCCACCTGCTAAAGTTAGAGGCACAGGAGACCTGGGATGGATCCCTGGGTTGGGAAGATCTCCTGGAGGAGAAAATGGCAATGCACTCCAGTATTCTTGCCTGGGCTTGCCTGGGAAATCCCATGCTCAGAGGAGTCTGGTGGGCTACAGTGTACAGGGTAGCAAAGAGTTGGACACAACTGAGCAACTAAACTTGCAAAATCATCTCAACCACCAATTTCATTAAAAATGTGTAAGTGGTTATAGGAGGAGTGACAATATAGAGACATTCTGACTTTTTAAGGTATAATTGAACAGTGTCTATCAATGAATCTGTCTTTCTGTCAACCTAGTAAGTGTTTGGTAGGGAATATTGATGAGTTGAAAAATAAAATTCAGTTCAGTTCAGTTGCGTCTGACTCTTTGCGACCCCATGAACCACAGCACGCCAGGCTTCCCTGTCTATCACCAACACCTGGAGTTCATTCAGACTCATGTCCATAAGTCGGTGATACCATCCAGCCATCTCATCCTCTGATATCCCTTTCTCCTCCTGCCCCCAATCCCTCCTAGCATCAGAGTCTTTTCCAATGAGTCAACTCTTCGCATGAGGTGGCCAAAGTACTGGAGTTTCAGCTTCAGCATCATTCCTTCCAAAGAAATCCCAGGGCTGATCTCCTTCAGAATGGACTGGTTGGATCTCCTTGCAGTCCAAGGGACTCTCAAGAGTCTTCTCCAACACCACAGTTCAAAAGCATCAATTCTTCGGTGCTCAGCTTTCTTCAGTCCAACTCTCACATCCATACATGACTACTGGAGGGAACCTTAAAGAACTGAGTAGTTGTATGATCCTTTTCCCTTAAAAAGAAGAAGAATCTGATTCTAAAGAGGTTGATATCGTATGAAAAGCAACTTTATAATGTTGTATAGGATAGAATATTTATTGACTATGCCAAAGCCTTTGATTGTGTGGGTCACAATAAACTGTGGAAAATTCTGAAAGAGATGGGAATACCAGACCACCTAACCTGCCTCTTGAGAAACCTATATGCAGGTCAGGAAGCAACAATTAGAACTGGACATGGAACAACAGACTGGTTCCAGATAGAAAAAGGAGTACTTCAAGGCTGTATATTGTCGCTTATTTAACTTCTATGCAGAGTACATCATGAGAAACGCTGGACTGGAAGAAGCACGAGCCAGAACCAAGATTGCCGCGAGAAATATCAATAATCTCAGATATGCAGATGACACCACCCTTATGGCAGAAAGTGAAGAAGAACTAAAAAGCCTCTAATGAAAGTGAAAGAGGACAGTGAAAAAGTTACTTAAAGCTCAACAGTCAAAAAACTAAGATCATGGTATCTGGCCCCATCACTTCATGGGAAATAGATGGGGAAACAGTGGAAACAGTAGCTGACTTTATTTTTTTGGGCTCCAAAAGCACTGCAGATGGTGACTGCAGCCATGAAATTAAAAGACACTTACTCCTTGGAAGGAAAGTTATGACCAACCTAGATAGCATATTAAAAAGCAGAGATATTACTTTGCCAACAAAGGTCCGTCTAGTCAAGGCTATGGTTTTTCCAGTGGTCATGTATGGATGTGAGAGTTGGACTGTGAAGAAAGTTGAGCACCGAAGAACTGATGCTTTTGAACTGTGGTGTTGGAGAAGACTCTTGAGAGTCCCTTGGACTACAACAAAATCCAAC
Source organism: Redunca redunca (assembly GCA_006410935.1). NCBI lineage: Eukaryota > Metazoa > Chordata > Mammalia > Artiodactyla > Bovidae > Redunca > Redunca redunca. The sequence goes on from SJYQ01035785.1 coordinate 140,251, forward strand.
CAGTCCTTCCTAAAGGATATCAGTCCTGGGTGTTCATTGGAAGGACTGATGCTAAAGCTGAAACTCTAGTACTTTGGCCACCTCATGCGAAGAGTTGACTGATTGGAAAAGACTCTGATGCTNGTCAATGATCTATAATTAATTCACATTTCTCTAGGGATTCTAATATGTCTTCATTTAAATTTTTACATTCCGGCTGGAATCACTAGGAAAAAAAACAATTTACCTACTCTATTTTTGTAAACTATACTGAACTGTAACTTCCTCCAATTTTAAAGGGAAACTGGAGAAGGAAATGGCAACCCACTCCAGTGTTCTTGCCTAGAGAACCCAGGGACCGGGTTGCCTGGTGGGCTGCTGTCTATGGAGTCGCACAGAGTCGGACACGACTGAAGCGACTTAGTAGTAGTAGTATAACAAGCTTATATATTTTAATACTAACTGTTTTTATGAAACTGTTGACTTATAGAAACACCCCAAAAATAAACTTTAATAAGTCAGTTTTTTTACATGAATGGTCATTGTAAACTAAAATCTAGTCCATGAATGAGTATCTTCTTAGCGAAGAACTTTAATTCAGGGCAGCGAAAATGATTCGTGTAGGAGACTTCCTGTAATACACGGATAAGACTTCATGAAAGCAGGTGATTTCATTTCTAAATTGTGGTAAAAAAAGCACATAATGAGATCCATGCTCTTACTGCATGTCTGAGTGTGTAGTGCAACATGATGTTCAACATCTCTCCTTATTAGAGAAATACAAATCAAAACCACAGTGAGGTATCATCTCATATCAGGCAGAATGGCCATCATCAAAAAGCCTACAAACAATTGCGGTGGAGAGGGTGTGGAGAAACAGGAGCCCTCTTATACTGTTAATGGGAACGCAAACCAGTCCAACCACTGTGGAGAGCAGTATGGAGACTCCTCAGAATAGGAATAAAACTACTGTACAACCAGGTAACTACTAATACAAGCACAGAGACGTACCTCGTGTCTCTAGAACTTTGCCCTCTCCAATGAGCAAAGCTTTAATCTTTTGAGCAGAAACTTACTCCATGCCGTTCCTCCAGTCCCTGGCAACTACCCTTCTAATTTCTTATTTCGTCAAACGATGGTTATTTTTGACGATGGCAGTTTTATCATTTTTCCCTCGCTCTGTTTGTTTGTTCATTGCTCTCTCTTATTCATGGGCAGTGATGATCCCACACCCTCTAACAACACAAGGAGGCTGGTGGTGGATGTGGCACAGCACATACTCCTGAAAAACCTCATGTTCTGCAAAACTGAACATTAAAAATAATTGGACTTATGGAGAAAATCCTGTGCAGCACTGTAAGCAGAGCCACAGCCAATGTATCATTTGTTCCTGGGATGACAACAGGGATGACCCAGACGGGCTGGTCCGCATGTCCTGGGCTGATGTGGCTAGTAACACACCTGCAAGGGCCAAAGGCTGGCTGTGATGACCTCTGGGAGCTCAGGACCGACAGGTGCTGAGATGGGCCAGGACTGGGAGCTCCAGTTGGGTGGGACGTTGCCTTTAAGGTGGGTACACACGGAAGCCACCCTGGCATGACTAAGAGCCAGGCCCAGGGCTCTGGGTGCCAAGAGCAGGGGCCTGTGGGGCCTCAGGAACCCGGAAAACAGTAGGGTCAGGCTGTGGAATGAACACCTCATAGGCAGTGTCCAGGATCTTGCTCTCCTTTTTGTTTAAAGAGTTGGAGACAGAGCTGAGAGAAGGATGGAGGGTATGCCATGATCACACTAAAGATTTCAAAAAGGTTTCCCTGAGAGGCACCATAGGGCACTGAGAGAAGAGATGGAGCTGTTTCGTTACACCCAAGATGTGGGGTCATGTGGACTTGGGTGGTGGTGCTGGGGGTGGAGGACAGCACAGGGACAACCATGATGGGCGGGTGTTTAGGAGGGAGAATCAGTGGAGACAGGATGATCCCTGGGCCTGGGATTTGCATAAGCAGGTGGATGGAGGGTTATTCACATGAGAGCGGACCCTAAAGGACCAAGTCCAGGGACAGGGCCAGACAGGAGATCGTAGGTATCGTCATCTTGGCCATGTTGAGATGGAGGCGTCCCTGAGCTGTGTCATGGGTATGGGTGTGACATGGAGATGAGAAGAGAGTGGGAAGCTGGAGACAGAAATGGTGGATTCTGTCTAGAAGGAGGAGGAAACTGAAGGGAACTGATGCCCTGGGCTTGGCCACCTCAGGTAGGGACCACTGAGTGAGAGGAAGAGGATCCAGGCTGCCTGGGGGCCGGGAAGGTGAGAGAGGACATGCTCACCAGGAGGGAGAAGCAGGAGTAAAGAGGCAGTGAAAGGCTGCGCACAGAAGCCAGACTGGAGGGGAGAACTCCGAAGCATGGGCACACTCAGAGCCACGTGAGCCTGGGACGCGAGCACGGAGATCAGAGGCGCTGCAGGAAACCTCTGCCGAGCTCCGAGCCTGACATACATCCAACCCGGACCGGAGGAGGGCTTGCGGGGAGGGATCAATGTCATAGCCTGCTGCTGCTGCTAAGTCACTTCAGTCGTGTCCAACTCTGTGTGACTCCACAGACGGCAGCCCACCAGGCTCCCCCGTCCCTGGCATTCTCCAGGCAAGAACACTGGATACACCCAACCCAGACTGGAGGAGGGTTTGGGAGGGAGAAATCAATGTCATAGCCTGAGATACACCCAACGCGGAATGGAGGAGGGCTTGGGGGGGAGGGATCAACGTCATAACCTGAGATACGTCCATCTCGGACTGGAGGAGGGCTTGGGAGGCGGGGATCAGAGTCAGATGCCTGCTTTTATTCCACAGATGTTTATTAAGCACCTTCTGTATGTTAATACCTGCACTCATTCTGAGTTCAGAATAGTAAAGCACACTCAATTATAACAGTATGGCTCAGAAGGGAACGTAACCAGGAAAAAATTACCAGACATGTAACCACATGACTATCAACTCCTAGAAAAAGAAAAGAAAAAAATCGAGAATTTGACATTCCTCCATTAAAGAAAATGAAGGAAAAATTTTTGAAAAAGGTTATGGGTTGTAAAAAGAGAAAAAGAAAGTTATAACCAATTTTACAAGATAATGTCTTATAGACCTTTTAATCTGAAGCCTGTGGAAAAAACAGCTCCACATTGATGCCATTTTACTTTCCCAATCCATCAAATAAGCAGAAAAACATGATCCTCACATGTTGTGGGAAACACATGAATTTCAATTAATTTTCTAAATAACTTACAACTGTTCATGTGAAAAACAAAATGACTAATGAAGTAAAACAGCAGCTTATCATAAGAGATTAATAGCAATTAAGATAATATTAATACCCATGACTATATGAGAAGATACAGATTTTTCCAGGTACTTTAATTAAAGACATAATTGTTACAACAATTATAGCTGTGTAATTATGTTTATTCCAAGGAGAAATAAGGCAGCCTGGTAATTTCAATTTAATATTGCTTATAAATTATTTTGAGCTTTCAGGTGACTAGGAATCTGTATTATGTCTGTAAGGCAAACAGAGGCACTATATGAGAAAGTTGGGACTCTTACAATAGGAACTGAGGGCACAGAACTTTTTGGTACTTTGAAAGTTCTAGAATGTGATAAGACCATCCTGTTTTATACGAAGTGGTACTTGGATGTGACAGAATCATTCTATTTTATGAAAATCAAAGTATTGCAAAGTGGTGAAAAACAGGAGGGAAAAAGAGGCCCTTGTGTGGGTTTGTAACAGCCTTGCATCCTGAGCTGAGGGCTATTGTTTTCAGTTACAGGGAAAAGAGAGGTGGTCTTGGGCAGAGGTCTCCACTTCACACACAGAGTGAGACAGCCTACCTGTCATGTCAGAGCCTTCACTGGGGGACTCGTGGGCCCACTCTAGCTCTTAGCACTAAAATTTTCTTTAAAATATTCTTGAGAGCTGGATATGAAATCATGTTGCTCTTATTGTTCAGTTCCTAAGTCATATCCAACTCTTTGAGACCCCATGGACTGCAGTACGCCAGGCCTCCCTATCCTTCACCATCTCCTGCAGTTTGCTCAAACTCATGTCTATTGAGTCGGTGATGCCATCAACCATCTCATCCTCTGTTGTTCTCTCCTCCTCCTGCCCTCAGTCTTTCCCAGCATCAGGGTCTTTTCCACGAATCAGCTCTTCACATCAGGTAGCCAAAGTATTGGAGCTTCAGCTTCAGTATCAGTCCTTCCAGTGAATATTCAGGGTTGATTTCCTGGAGAAGGAAATGGCACCCCACTCCAGTACCCTTGCCTGGAAAGATCCCATGGGCGGAGGAGCCTGGCAGGCTGCAGTCCATGGGGTCGCAAAGAGTCAGACATGACTGAGCGACTTCACTTTCACTTTCCTTTAGAGTTGGCTGGTTTGATCTCCGTGCTGTCTAGGGGACTCTCAAGAGTCTTCTCTAGCACCCCACAATTCAAAAGCATCAATTCCTCACTGCTTAGCCTTCTTTATGGTCCAACTCTCAAACCCATAGAGGACTCATATAGTGTTAAACATTTATCAGAGATATGGATCAATTGTTTGAAAATAGACAAGTCATCTTGCATTTAAACATAACTGATTTATAGCAGGTTTCCTTCTTGGTGTTTGGTTTTTTTTTTTTTTTTCCCTTAATAGTCCAGTTACCATGCATCATGTAACAATTTTGCATAATCTTTAACTACACACCCCACACTGTGCATTTCATACATGTGACTCATTTGTTTAGCCACTGGAAGTCTGAACCTCTTAATCTCTCTCACCTATTACCCCCTTCAATCCCTATACCCTTTAGCAATGACCTGTTTGTCCTCTGTAAGCCTGTTTTGTTATGTTTGTGCATTATTTTGTTTTTCATATGTGAAATCATATATTTGTCTGCTTTTTTCTGACTTATTTCACTTCGACAAGACATTCTAGGTTCATCCATATTGTCACAAAATGGCATTATTTCATTCTTTTCTACGGCTGAGTAACATTACATTGCGTGTACAGGCCACATCTTTATTCATTTTGCCAATGAATGGGCACTTAGGTTGCTTCTGTATCTTGCCCTATCTTGAACTTTTCAGTCATTTTCTAAAGAAGCACATCTAATTAGAGATACTGAATGACTCTGTTAATCTTCAAGTAAATTCTTTACAGAGTAAAGTAGTGAAAACAAAATTTTCCAATAAGGCGTGTATGTCTTTTTCTATTTCGTATTTATCAAAAATGTTACCATAGCCATGGTTAATAACAATGGAAGTATTTACATGATACCATTGAAGGCACATTGTTAGTATATTAAAAGAAAGTATCAGAGAACTGCTTACTGTTATTTTAAGACATAAAAAAATTAGATTGCCTTAGCTCACCTGCCATGTTACAAATCCATGTCTATGGTCAGAACTCTGAGGTACTTGTGAATAAACACCACAGAACCTGGAGAAAATGCACATCTATACAACTAAAACATAAAACATGTTGTGTACCTATCAGCTTTACCTTCAAAAGTGTAGTGATGATGATAACAGTGATGATAGTGATGATTAAGACACTCAGAGCTCAACATACACTGAGGACTTTTTATGTTTCTGCATTGCAGTATAAATACACATTGCAATGCTCAGCCTATCAATAATAATATAAATAGCCTGTGTTGTGCTTAGTTGCCCAGTTGTGTCTGACTCTTTGCAACCACACGGACAGTAGCCTGCCAGGCACCTCTGTTCATGGGGATTCTCCAGGTAAGAATACTGCAGTGGGTTGCCACGTCCTCCTCCAGGGGATCTTCCCCACCCAGGGACTGAACAGAGGTCTCCCCATTGCAGGCAGATTCTTTACCATCTAAGTCATCAGAGAAGCTCAAGAATACTGGATTGGGTAGCCTATCCCTTCTCCAGGGGATCTTCCCAACTTAGAATCGAACTGGGGTCTCCTACATTGCAGGTGGATTCTTTTCCAGGTGAGCTAATAGGGAAGCCCAGCAATAACCAAGAAAATGTTTATTTGAGGCTATTAAACAGAGGTATTATGATTTTTTGACAGCTGAGTTTGTTTTAATCTGATATCTAGGTATCTTTGAAGGAAAACATACAACTATCTTACTTTCAAGAATCATGGCCATTGAAAATAACTACTAAATAAAGTGAGTTTATGCAGATGACACCACCCTTATGGCAGAAAGTGAAGAGAAACTAAAGAGCCTATTGATGAAAGTGAAAGAGGAGAGTGAAAAAGCTGGTGTAACACTCAACATTCAAAAAACAAAGATCATGGCATCTGGTCCCATCACTTCATGGCAAATAGATGAGAAAACAATGGAAACAGTGAGACTTTATTTTCTTGAGCTCCAAAATCACTGCAGATGGCGACTGCAGCCATGAAATTAAAAGACACTTGCTCCTTGGAAGAAAAGCAATGATCAACCTAGACAGCATATTAAAAAGCAGAGACATTACTTTGCTGACAAAGGTCTGAATAATCAAAGCTACGGTTTTCCTAGTAGTCATGTACGGATGTGAGAGCTGGACCATAAAGAAAGCTGAGTACAGAATTGATGCTTTTGGTTTGGAGAAGACTTTTTTTTTTTTTTAGATTTTAAAACAAACTTTATTTGATATTTCCATAAGCTCCCTTACTCCAGATTTTGCCAAAAGCCTCTATAAGATTATTTGTGTGTGTGTTTTTTTATTTTTATTTTTAATATAAATTTATTTATTTTAATTGGTAGTTAATTACTTTACAATATTGTATTGGTTTTGCCATACATCAACATGAATCTACCACAGGTATACATGAGAAGACTTTTAAGAGTCCCTTGGACTGCAAGGAGATCAAACCAGTCCATTCTAAAGGAAATCAGCCCTAAATATTCATTGGAAGGACTGATATTGAAGCTCCAATACTTTGGTCACCTGATGCAAAGAGCTAACTCATTGGAAAAGTCCCTTATGCTGGGAAAGATTGAAGGCAGGAGGACAAGGGGAAGACAGAGGATGAGATGGTTGGATGGCATCACCGACTCAATGGATATGAGTTTGAGCAAGCTGCAGGAGTTGGTGATGGACAGGAAAGCCTGGTGTGCTACAGTCCAGGGGGTTGCAAAGAGTTGAACACGACTGAGCTTCTGAACTGAACTGAACTGTGAGTGAATTTGGGATTTTAGAAAGTAAGTTTGGGTTTTTAGAAACACGAAGGTCATGAATAGATCTGAAAGTGTCAGAGTCCTGAGTGATGTGTATTACCAAGGGAAAGAGCAACTCTGACAAGGATACATGCTGTTTGATGCTGAGTGTATGACATTTTGGAGAAGGCAAAAACTATAGGTACAGTAAAGAGACCAGTGGTTGCCAGGGGCTGGCAGATGAGGTGGAGTGAAGGAGTATGAATAGGCAGAAAACAGATTTTTAGGGCAGGAAAATCATTCTGTGTGGTGCTATAATGATGGATACTTACTGTACGTTTGTCCAAACCCATAGGACATACACCACGAGGGACATCTCCTGTTGTAAGCTGTGGACTCTGGATGATGTGATGTGTCAGCACAGGTTCATGATTTTAACTGTCTGGTGGGGGTGTTGACATCGGGGGAACTATGTGTGTGGGCCGGGATACCCGGGGAATTTCTGTACTTCCTCTCAGGTTTCTTACTTCTCTGGTGGCTCAGATGGTGAAGAATCTACCTGCCATGGGGAGACCCGGGTTTGACCCCTGGGTTGGGAAGATCCCTTGGAGAAGGAAATACAACCCACTCCAGTATTCTTGCCTGGAGAATCTCATGGACAGAGGAGCCTGGCGGGCTACAGTCCATGGAGTCAATTGCAAAGAGTCAAATAAAACTGAATGACTAACACTTTCACTTTTTTCTTTCCAAACTATATTAGAAAAATAGAGTCTTAAAGCAATTTTATAAATTGGGAAATATTTTATCATAGAATTAATTAGTATGTGTAGAGGAGTGATATTCAACCACAGCATTTGTGGTATCAACAGCCAGAGCAGTTCTGAGGGATCTGTGACACTCTGGTGTTTTCTACAGAAAGTCTCATGGGTTCTTGTGTATCTGGGTCCATCGCCCTATGGAGATGAGTTTGTTGGTGATGTCTGGAAGTCACTATTTCATCATTGCATTGTTGTCTTCATTTTTTTGTAGAATAGAGTGTTTGGTGTTATGTTTTCATTGAAATTTATGGGTATCTTACCATGTTTGACAGAATCATTGAGTCAAAGACATTTCCTGAGCAGATCCTTTGAAAGCAAAGTATTATGTTGCTCATTTGTCTTCTGTCTGCAGTGACATTTCCCAACTAATTGCATTATATCAATTTTATGAAACTCATTAAAATGCTTTCAATCCCTTTACCTCAATTTTCAAGCCAGTTCATGTAGTGTCTGCTTCAAATAACTAGGGAAGACTGTTCATATAATGTTTAATTTTGCTTTAATTTCAAAATAAGTGAAAGTATCTAGTTAAGGTGATATGTGAAATCTTAAACCTTGAAAAGTAAGCTACATAAAGATAATAACATTGATGTTAAATTCTTAGGAGCAGATGTAATAGAAATTGAGAGTTCATAATTTGAACTGCTAACTACATTAATGTACAACCTATAAACTACAAGGAATGTGGAGTTCTACATAATCAGTTATGTTAAAATGTTATTAGACATAGTAGTTATATTAAAATTAAATGCAATCAGATGTAAGTTTTTTAAATGCTTTAGTTATAATTCTGTTGAATATTTGGAGAGTTACATGATTATTCATTCCATAAAAGACTTATTTTAGAATCTGAGTGATAGAGAAGGTGTAATCATGCCTGGTTCTCTGTCATTTATTTCTTTTCTGGAGTCCTTGAGGTTGGCCTTCTGAACTTGCTGTACTAATGGACTTCTCTCCTCATTGGCAGGGATTTTCTAGGGCCAATTCAGTGGTTATTTCCTTTCTGTATCTCTTGATGCCAATGAATAATCCTATCATCGTGAACACTCCTGTATTCATGAAACCTTTTTCTCCCTCACTGCATCACTGTACTGATAGGTGTTGCTACCATTTTCAGCTCAACAAATGGTCATCCTATGAGATTGAAGCAGCACAAAACTAAAAACTGTAGGTCTGTGCCCTTGAAAAATTTAAAGTCTAATAGGACACATGGTAGCATAGATGCTCAATAAATCTCTGTTGAGGGGATATATCATTCATGAGTGACTAATGAACTGATAGCAGATAAGTGTCAGAGGAGCTGAATAATGAAAAGGAATCTAAGAGAATAAAGACATCCGTCATGCTGATGACCAGATGAACATAATGTAGGCTCATATGTTAGTTGAACATTTGGGAGAAAGAGGGCTGGACCCACATCAGCTCAGAAGGTTCCCTCTTCTCCTTCACTTACTTTACCACAAGGAGGGAATGCCCATTCAACAGTGGGAATTTCATTGCAACAATTAGTTACCAATATTATATTGTTTATTTGTAATACACATTCCCCTCCTTTCTCAAGACAGGATCTCACCTAATGAAACACGTTAGAAGCAGAAGCACTAGGCTGAGGATTTCTCCACTTCCCTCCACCCCCAATACCCTCTCCCTGTACCACGTGTCCCTGTGTCTGTCCCGGTCACTGTGACCTTCAGCGGGCCCTGGATCCTGACCTCTCCCATCTTCTGGCTGCTCTCCGTCACCCCCATGAGGCACTGCCCGTCTACTGACATCTTTAACCCAACTCCACTTCTTCACGTGGACTCTCATTAAAGACAACCTTGGCCCAGACTCGTTCTCCAGCTAACGCCTTGCCCATTGCTTACATTTAAATACCTTGAAAAGTGTGTGTCTTTGCTCTTTCACTTCCCTAATCACCAGCCTTCCATTACTGGGTTACTCTCACTAAGGAGGTGCTGATCTTTCTCTTGCCAAAGTCACTGGAACTTGGTATCACTTTATTCATTGCCTTAGCTTCACTCCATCTACTTTGGAATTTCTTTTTCCTTCACTTCACCACACACACACACACACACACACACACACACTCTGTTTCCAGTGTAGGCTGTTTTCTAAGACATCACTGTGGGCCTGGTTGTTCAGGTCCTGATTATCCTCTCTTAGTCACTGTTTATATTTACCAACTCATCAGGTTTCTGATATCATCCTCATATTTGGCCATTCCCCTTCAGCCCGTGGCCACTCCCATTGCTAGCCCCCTGTGTTTTCTTACCACTGTGACCCCTGTGGCTGGTTGATCTTAACTCACTCTTAACACCATCCTCACCAAAACACCATCCCACACCCTGCAGGGAAGGTAGTTTTAAAATCACCCCTCTCCTGATGAGCATTGAATGACTTTATGTTGCATTCTGTATATACAGAATGCAATATATATAGAATGCAGGGTACATACACACACAAACACACATATGTGTGTATATATATATCTAAAATAATTTTAAGATAAACTTTATATCAAACCTGTAAGATTTCTGAAGATATAAGATGACTATATGCAGAAATGACATGGAGGAGAATCAGTTTGAAAGTGATGATGAGAAAAGGTGATAGAAGGAAGCCCTTCTGGTGAGGGCTCAGTGGTAAAGAGCCCGTCTGCCAATGCAACAGTCTAAGACTCAATCCCTGGGTCAGGAAGATCCCCTGGAAAAGGAAATGGCAACCCACTCCAATATTCTTGCCTGGGAAATCCCATGGACAGAGGAGCCTGGTGGGCTACAGTCCACAGGGTCACAAGAGTTAGACGCAACTTAGCAACTAAACCACCACCCTCTGGTGAAATTCATGGAAAAGAGAGATGAGAAATAGCATGTTGTGTTTGTGGCAGGCAAAACAATTGAGTTTACGTGGACAGAAAGGACAGGTTTCAGTGTACTGAGAAATGAGGCCTAAAAGATGGGGAGAGATTTGGTGGCAGAAGCTCTAGGGAGCTGGTGAGCGGTTTGGGGTCACTATGAGAGTCCTGGAAGTGGGTGTGGCTGTTCCGAGAAGCAGTGCAGTGTGGGAGCGCTGACTAGAGAGACCTTCTAGTTGTTAATGGGACTGGATGGGGAGCAAGCTGGGAAGAGGACCAGCTTCTGTTATGTGGCCCTGTACTGAGGAGAAGGGGGGCCCCAGAATCTACAATAATAGGGATTATGGTGAAACATAAGAAAAAGGACCTGAAGAATGTTGTGATTTAATCCTGGATATGCTTTCAAGTGAGCCCCTGGCATCTCAGCCCCCAGAGACCTGTCTGGACACAGGTGCTTGCATGATGTGATTTTCTGGGGGCTCTTTGAGTCCTGAAATCTGCATCTTGTCCAGTAACCTGCTGTTGCCAAGGTAACTTGACAGGATGCCCTCATCATTTCAGGTTTCAAGAGCACTGGCATGTCCCCAAAGGGCTATCTGGGCAGAGTCTAGGTAAGTAGGACTTGGCTGAGCGTGTGTGCCTTGAAATAACTACAGAAATAAGCCTGGGAACGTATTAACAATCGTCACTGATGACGAAAGTAGCAATACTGTGCAGACAGCATTTGGGAAGCACTTATTTTTCTATTTCTCTTGAAATTTATTTCATCTAAGAAAGGTAGAAATTAGGTAGAGATTTAGCCTGTTATATGTACTTCCCAATAACAACTTATATTCATAAGAGTGTCCTCTAGGGGAAAGTCAATGCTGTCTCTAAGGTGGCATCACATTTGAGTTTCTACGCCCTTATTGGTTTGAAAAAGCATATCCAAATAGCAGAGGAGAAAAATAAACCACACAATTAGCAATCTTGGTCTGTTTCCTTCTGAAGCATAATAGCTGTATATTAAAATCATCCATCTTCTGCTGTGTTAGAGTCCTAGCAATAATACATCCATAAGAACGCCTGCTCAAATTATATTGAATCTGTCGCTGCATTCCTACTTCTTGGCAAAGTTGGTATTGTGTTTATTCGGTTCACACTTTAAAAAATATGTATCAAAAATTAGTAAACTTGGACTTCATGACTTTGTAAGAGGACTTCCAGTGCTCGTGGCCATCAAGGAAACAAAACTCCACCAGAGCCATTCATGATTCACCCAGTGATCCTGATGCTCCGCGTACCGCTGCAGCCAATTGCAGGAAAAGGCATGGTCCCACTTCTTTTATATTTTTTAACATTGTTGTGGGGTACTTGAGCAGCTGGGCACCAGGCCGGCTCCTGACCTGTTTTCATTTCCAAGTTAAAATGTGCAGGACTTATTTCATGAAAATTATTTCATGTGCATTCATTATTGAGCTCTTTTTCCTCCCAATATAAAAAAGTAAGATGTCAAACAAATGCTGTGATTGTCCTTATTTTTTATTCAGTTTCTTCTTTCCCAGCCCCTTATTAGCACCTGACCTCTGTTCTAGTGATGCCTTTATTTAGGAGTAAAATATAGGAAAACATTGAGGAGACATTTTTGTCCTCAGTTCTCCAATTTTGTCTTCATACAAGTCATAAAGTGATTTTCCTTCTTATCTAAATAGCATCCACATAGCTCTGATATAGGGATTCATCTTTTAAAGTTTTTGTACCCATTCTTTCAAGTATTATCCAACAGAATTTTATTACGATTACTCTCAAAACTGGCAATGAAACCTGTTCACAAAGTTCATATCAACTCCAGAGTCAAGAACCTCTTCTGATTCCTACTTTTGCTCCTACTGGTAAAACTAAGCAGTTAGGCTGTTCCCTAAGAAATTTGGAAAGGAACCCTCAGGTCCAGAGAGGGTCTGAGACAGCCAGATGGATCTTCACCTGCCCCAGCAGTGACAGGCATATACCTGGACACACAGTGGCCTTCAGAGCATGCCCTTTATGGCAGCAAGAGCTAAACCCCCACGGAGTGTCGATGCACCTGCAGAGAAGTGGCAGCAGCGTCCCTGCTGAGGCAACTAAACAGGACACTCTGACCCCAGCCTGGTGCCATCCCAGGAGCAGGGGCACCATCTTCTTCTTCCCCCCGTCCTGCCCTGGGCACCATCAGCTCATCCCATCTGTGGGTCCAGATTCCTATTTACGAGCAGGAGTTAGAACAGCCCTTCACTGCCATGGTTGCTCCAGGGGATCATCACAAGAGGTGACGACTATCGTTAGAAGAAGTGCTTCCACACGTAGATATGTCTGCAGATTAATAGGGCTTCCTGTGTGCAGACGAGGTTGAAAGACCAGCTTTCTCATCTGTCACATCAACATCTCAGCCAGGGCCTGACCCAGTCCTGGCAGTCTCCAAACACAGGGCTCCAGGTCTTCCCAGCCTGGCACAACTGTTCCCTAGAACCCCCCAGAGATGTTCTTAGATGCTTTCTTCCTTTCAAGAAGGAAGGACAAGCCTACTAAAATAACATTAACTTTGAACTTGATTGCCTACTGGGTTTTACAGAGCAATACAGATGGGATGAGAGTGATCTTTCTCTTAGGAGAGGCATATTATTATTATATTACATCCAGGAGTGATACTTGAGATGTCTAAAGGCTGCCCGTCCTCACCTGTGGGTGCTGTTTTCAAATAATAAGTAAGAACCAGAATCCGTCCTAATGCCTATAAGAAAGCTTGGCACCTTCAGAAAAGTTACATTAATAATATCTACGAGACCTCTGGGCTGCTATTAAGTTATTGCTTCAGCAGAGTTGACTCATGCTGCTAGAACTGACTCAGCAGAGCAAATTTTATAATTTTTTTTGAGAGAACTTTATGAAGCATATTCAGGGCTCAGAACACACAGAGAGATGTTGTGTGAGGCTTACAGCCACAAAAAGTGTTTCCCTTAGGGTAGGAGTTCTTACTCAGAGACATCGGATCCCAGAAGCTTGGAGCATCTGCAAACACCCAGAAACCCCACACAGACATTCCTGCTTCAGCCTCCATGGATAGATTCCTACAGCATCAACCACTCCCACTGGGGGTGGGTGGGTAAGCAAGGCTGTGAAGGAGAGACTTTTGTTTTGTTTTTTTTTTTTTGCATCTCTACTGTTCCATTCACAACTTCCAGAACCTTGGGCAAATCTCTTAACTCATCTAAAGCTCAGTTTTCTCCTGTCTTCTCCTAACTCTGTTGTAAATGAAGCAGTGAACTGATAGGCTCAGCATTCAGCCTGGTGTTCAGTCGGTGGTCCACAGGTGCAGGCTGGTGGTGGTCCTCTTTTGCTATTTGCAGAGGGGTCCACAAGTCAGTGGACACTGAGGGCTCTGACCCCCAGTGAGTCCAAAGCTGAGGGTCAGATTTTACCTCCTATCACAACTTAAAACTACAGTGTCCTTCTAGTGGTAAGAGATCGTGAACGTGTCAAAGTTCCTTTCAGGCCCCAGGAAATCACTGTGCTTTCTGCACACACAGAAACCCATAATAAAAACTAACCATAATAAATGCTCTTCTCAGAGGCAAGAACTCCAGCAATGCTCTCAGGAAGAAAGGTTATCTGCTTTAATACTAGAACACAGGGTTGATAATTAGAGGGACTACACAAGAGCTATTACATCTTAGGCTGCTTATCAACAATAACAAAGAATGAATTCTAAAAATCTAGCTGATGCTGACTGGCCACAGGTAGGGTCCCTCGTGTGTATTCCTGATGGCAGGAATGGGCCGAGGTCCACACCCCTCACAAAAGCTGTCCTCCGTCTTTCCTAGCACCAGTTACGGGGTGGCACTTCCATCAGCACACCTTAGCTCATGATGGTGGCCTGTGCCAGGCATCGGCCATAGCCACCGGCACCTCACCCTTGGTTGGGGCATTTCTTACACATGAAGCAAAGACACACTGAATAGCTATATGAGCCTCCTGGTGCTAGGGGTAAAGGAGCCACCCGCCAATGGAGGAGACAAACGAGACGCGGGTTCAATCCCTGGGTTGGGAAGATCCTCTGGAGTATTCTTGCCTGGAGAGTGCCCATGGACAGAGGAGCCTGGTGGGCTGCAGTCCATGGGATCGCAAAGAGTCAGACACAACTGAGTACGCACAGCATAGAGAAAGAGGCAGGCAAGAGAAAATGACATTTCCAGTAATGCCCCCCCGCCCCCTTTACTGACCACACTTGGAGTGTGTTTGTCTTCTTTAAAGCTTGGAAATGTATGCTTTCATTGAGATAACTTAAAAGAAGCAGAGGAAAATGTGATCACTCCTCTTTTTGCTATTCTTACTTAGCCCTTTATGACAAATCTCTTGAAGATTTGATAGGCAGAACCTTACCTAAGTAACAATGACAGAAGTTTAACAGATTTGCACAACAGAAAAGCAGCTACACAACTGGAGTGAAAACTATTATCCTGTAAAATGTGCTTGCAGATGCGCTGAAGGATGAGTCACAGGTCGGGACCAGTGCTTGTCAGCATCCAGCGTTTTGGCCAGAAGGTTGTTATTGCCGACGTTCTGACAGCACTAAAGCTGCACGGCATGGATACAGAGCGCCCAGCCCATCCTTTCTTCGCAGTCTGAGCAGAAATGGGTTTTGCTGAGACTGAGTTCTAAAATTCTGCTTGTGAACCCTGATTCACCAGGTCTTTCTGCCCTGTTCCTGCAAACTTCAGAAGGTGTTGATCTGATCAAGGACACCGTGAGCTCGGGGTGGCTCTCCCTTTTACGTACCGTTTCAGAGACTCAGCTTTGATGTCGACACTCTGAAACAGCCAGAGCGACAGAAGCAGTGGCAAACGATGATGGGATCTGCCCAGAGCTCTGCACTGCTCCTGAGGCCGGTGGTTTCCAGCTGTGGCTGGTCCCGCAGGCCCTCTCTCAGGGCTCGCTTGGCTCCGCCTAGAGAGGGCTTTGGTGGCTGTGTGTGAGTAGACACCCTTGGTGTTTGGTGGTTGAGGCCGAAGATGCAGATAAACAGCAGGCGAGATACAGGGCCCCCAGGAACAAAGATCATCCAGCCCCCCTGTCAGCAGTAACGAGACTGGGGAGCGCGGTCACCCTGCGGTCCTTGGGAACTAGAAGTGGTTATCTCCCACATGAGCCTACAACTGACATTTGCAGTCTACTGTTCTGAAACTTTTCTTCGTTTTGTAATTATGTGGTTGTTTCACACTAACTATTTCAAAAAGAATCTATTATTAGCCATTTGTGTTAATTATTCAAAACTATAGAAAAAAACGAAAATTTCATGATTTCTGAAGCCAGTTGTCAAACAAAAATGGTCTTTGAAAACACAGTGGTCTACACAAGTAAAAACGTAAACACAAAATAAAAGTGGTTACACAGTATCTTTTCTGCTGCTGCTGCTAAGTTGCTTCAGTCGTGTCCGACTCTGTGCCACCCCATGGACGACAGCCCACCAGGCTCCGCCGTCCCTGGGATTCTCCAGGCAAGAACAATGGAGTGGGTTGCCATTTCCTTCTCCAATGCATGAAAGTGAAAAGTGCAAGTGAGTTCGCTCAGTCATGTCCGACTCTTCGCGACCCCATGGACTGTAGCCTACCAGGCTTTTCCATCCATGGGATTTTCCAGGCAAGAGGACTGCAGTGGGATGCCATCGCCTTCTCCGACACAGTATCTTTACTAGACTAAAATAAGCAACAGTGGAAAACCAAAGCTACTTAAGTGGGACTGGTCCCTGCTATTTGAGCAAGACATTTTCTAGAAAATGATTCAAAAAAGGATATTTTTCTTAGCATTTCCCCCAGATACAACAGTGGGTAGCTTTTATGTTTCTTTTGTAAGATTTAACTTGTGACTCTCCTCTTCAGTTTTATAGGAACATGGAAACTGTAAAATCTGGAGGAAATGTCTGAAGATATGTGATTGTCCCTGAAAGGGAGAAAGAATAATGAATAAGGTTCCCTATTCACCCATTCCTGGAGGGAACCTCAAGTTTTGCGTGCCCACCAGGGGTCCGGAAAGGCTGAGGGCAGAAGGAGAAGAGGGCGTTAGAGGATGAAGTGGCTGGATGACCCCAGGGACTGCAGCATGACAGGCTTCCCTGTCTGTCCCTCACCATCTCCCAGAATTTGCCCAAGTTCGTGTTCATTGCATCGATGATGCCATCCAGCCACCTCATCCTCTGATGCCCTCTTCTCCTGCCCTCAGTCTTTCCTAGCATCAGAGACTTTCCTAATGAGCCATCTGTTGGCAACAGATGACCAAAATACTGGGGCTTCAGCTTCAGTCCTTCCAGTGAATATTCAGGGTTGATCTTCCTTAAGACTGACTTGTTCAATCTTTTTGCTGTCCAATGGGGCTTTCAGGAATCTTCTCCAGTACCACAGTTCGAAAACATCACTTTTTTTGGTGTTCTGCCTTCTTTACAGTCCAGTTCTTACAATCATACATCAAAACTTACAAAATGGTAAATTTAAATGTATTATTAATTATGCTTATAGTGCATATAATTGACACTGACAGGTATTTTGCCAGTCCCTTAGATTTCTGTATAAATATGAAGAGTAAACTATATGTGTTCAGTCATGTTTAAACATTTCATCAAAAGAAATTAGAGGAAATAAAAGCTGCTTTTAGAAAAACTAAAGTGCTTTGAAATTATATAAGAATCAATGTAATTCATAGAGGTCTTGAGTCGATAATCGATTTGGAAATCATGTTTTAACAAAATAACCACCAAGATCTAGGCTTTCAGCCTCTTATCAACGATGGTGGCTTTTCCATATTCAGGATTCATCAGACACTGCCTCTGGCTCTTTGAACTAGGAGAGTCACACATGGATTGTGGAAGGTCGTGAAAGCCCATTGTTCCTTTGATCTGTGGTAGAAAGTTGATGAACCTGTCTCAGAAGCCTGGATTCTGCCCTTTGAATCCCAGCACGTGGCAGTGGAATTAAAGGCAGATTTACTCTGCACTTATTAAACTAAATTACCATCAAAATTAAGAGGAAAAACAGAAATAATTTATTGGGCTAGAAATTCCATTTATTCCTCCAAAAAGTTTGCTTGATTAAACCATTACAGAATCAAACGTAGAAAGGTCAGGAAGATATTATCTGCTTTGTTAGGTTTCATTGGGTCATCTCTCTTCAAGACCCTTGCCTTCCTGATTAACTCACATGTTTTATTTTTCCTACTCTCCCTTGAGCTAAATTTAAATAATAGCAATTACAACCTAGGTCCATATTTTGGAAGAAGTGGCATAACCAGCTCACATAGTCGAAGATGACTGTCAGGAATCCTTCCCCCTCCCCAAATTATAAACAGTGGTGATTATCAGAATAGATGCTAGGGTTTGCATTTCAGGGTTCTTCAATAATAATAATAAAAAAAGAGCATGTTAATATAATTAGATCTAATTGTTTCTATTGTCATGTAACAATTGTTTAAAGAAATCAATTAACAAAAGTGTATCCTAGGACTCTTTCTAAACAATGTCTGAATAAGTACTTAGTAAAACAGTGCCATGTGCAGCCTGCTGTTCACTGAACTACTCTCTGCGTATAAAGAATGTTTTCCACTTTGAAGCTGAGTCCATCTTTAGGTTTCTGTTCCTTTAATATGAAAAACCCGGGCTCAAAATCTAAGGAAATACAATTCAAACATTATTCCTGTTTCATATCTGAATCAGGAAGCATTGTAAATCTACATAGCAGGGGAAATAATAGATTTGATTATGGTTGTTGTCCATTTATTTCCCCCAAATTAAGCTCTGTTTCAGCATCTCTTGTCTAATCTCTGTATGACCCTCCTCCCTTCTGGCCTTGAGCCAAGAGCAGGATAAACCAGCAAATACACACACAGAGACTCAAAACATGCCTCGTGCTGTGCAAGATGAGACTGGAAAGTTACAAGAGGAAAGGAGAAGCAGGATGGAGGAGGAGGTTCTTCTGAGATGGGGTGTGAGAAGGGCACCTCCATCTCTAGGATGGAGAGACGTTCAGCTCACTGGACCCATGGGCCAAAGCTGCCAAATCACGCGTATCCAGAGCCACGGAATGTAGTAGATGTGGCATCACAGAGAAGCACTTTCACGTGAAAGACCAGTGAGAACGCCTGTGCCCTTGGGGAGAGTTTTGTAAGAAAAGCTGTGACAAACCTAGACAGCATATTAAAAGCAGGGAAAACATCACTTTACCAGCAAAGGTCCCTGTAGTCAAGGTTGGTTTATTTTTCCAGTAGTCATGTACAGACGTGAGAGTTGGACCATCAAGAAGGCTGAGTGCTAGTATACTGTATTGGTAGAATGGCACTGAAACGTGTATAATATCATATATGAAACGAATCGCCAGTCCAGGTTCGATGCATGATACTGGATGCTTGGGGCTGGCTCACTGAGACGACCCAGAGGGATGGTACAGGGAGGGAGGAGGGGGGCGGTTCAGGATGGGGAACACATGTATACCTGTGGCAGATTCATGTTAATGTATGGCAAAACCAAGACAATATTGTAAAGTAATTAACCTCCAATTAAAATAGATAAATTTATATTTAAAAAAATAATAAAAGATTCCCAAATAAATCTTTTTTTAAAAAACAAAAAGTGGCTGAGTCCTGAAGAATTGGTGGGTTTGAACTGTGGTGCTAGAGTAAACTCTTGAGAGCCCCTTGGACAGCATGGAGATCAAACGAGTCAATTCTAAAGGAAATCAATCCTGAATATCTGTTGAAGGACTGATGCTGAAGCTGAAGCTCCAGTACTCTTTTCCACTTGACCCATTAGAAAAGACCCTGATGCTGGGAAAGATTAAGGGCAGGAGGAGAAGGGGGTGACAGAGGATGAGATGGTTGGATGGCATCACCGACTCGATGGACATGAGTTTGAGTGAACTGCAGGAGTTGGAGATGGACAGGGAGGCCTGGCATGCTGTGATTCATGGGGTTGCAAAGAGTTGGACACAACTGAGCGACTGAACTGAACTGACCCTGCCTAATCCAGGTTTCAATATAGGTCTTGAACACACACCTCACAGCTTCTCACTCAGTGCGATAAAGCTAACCTTTAGGCATCAGTCTGACTGACTGTAAGACCAGAAGCCAGTAATTAGACAAGTGGATTTTTCTGATGTGGTTTGGATTGCTGCTTATGTCCAAAGGGGAAAAAAAAAAGCAGTTCAAAATTGACCAGGGAAGCCCGAGTCCATGTCTTGACCCTATCCAGGGGCTGCAGGTCCAGACCTCGGTGGTCTGGCTACACTTTATCCCCTGAGGAGACTAGCAGAACCTTAGTGCAGGTGGATACGTCTGACTGCATATACGCAGTCGTGTCTGACTCATTGTGACCCCGTGGACTGTGGCCCACCAGGCTCCTCTGTCCATGGGATTTTTCAGGCAAGAAAAATGGAGTGGATTGCCCATTTCCTCCTCCAGGGGATCTTCCCAACTCAGGGATCAAACCTGCATCATCTGTGTTGGCAGGCAGAGAATTCTTTACTGCTGAGCCACCTGGGATGCCCATAGAACCTTAGTAGCCTGGTTTAAAAACCAGAGTTTCAGGCACAGGTGGCGTACCCTCTGACTCACCCTTTCCAGCCCTGCTCCTCCAGGGAAGTACATAGCTCACTGTGGAGGCAGCTCCTGGGCCCAGACCCCAAAGATTGCACACCCCACTGACTAAGAGTCACAGGACGCAGCAGACCTGAGGTGCGTTCACGTGGTTCAAGAAAGAGCAAAAACCCTTTCCCAACAGAAACTTCCAGACGTCTATGCTTAGAGGGTATAGTTTCAGAAGAAGAAGAAAAATAAAATAGTAAGTCATGTGCCACCTAATAATTAGGTTCTTTGTATGCACCAAGTACTCTCAGGCCGGGGAGAGGAACAGCAGTGCGCTGGGCAGTGCAGAGCCTCACCCTTAAGTGGCCAGAGCCACAGGGCATGGAGATGCCAGCAAAGCATAGCTGTGAGGGGGAGAGTGGGGTGCAGGGACTGCACTGTGGGGGCCTCGCCACATCTGAGAACAGCGACAACCTCCCAGTACATTAAGGACAGCAGGCGAGGGGGCACGTGCAATGGAGCGACTGTGCCACAAGAGACACGGGTGTTAGAGCAGACCTGCCCGACCCCAAGCCCTCCACCTGTCCGTCTTGCCCTCTAAGCCCCCTGTGTAACCATTACCAATGGCGAGGTCCCTGGCATGATGTGACACTCTTGCTCACAGTTTGTGAAAATGTGAAGACAGTATAGACACTGCACACACACACACACACACACGCACCCTTCTGATTGGGATTTGGTAGTTTACAGGTTTTACAAGAGGGAAAACAGTGGCCAGTAACTGCTTTATTAGTCCCAATCAGATATCACTGTTGAGAGAAATCCTGATTGTAGGAAAAAGATGCAGAATTAATGCCGCAGAAAAAGCAAGAGGCCCAGGAAGGAATGGAGTGGAGGCAGGGGCTGGTGTGGGCGGGAAAGGACCAGCGCTCATCAGACTCCAGCCTGGAGCAGCCCTCACATCCCCCAGGCTAATCTTACCTACGCTATCTCCTTTTGTTTCAGGCAAGAACCTTGGCTCTAAACCTTTTATCATGAGGAACTTATATTCTCTCAAACAAATTGCTGTATTCGTTAAAACTCTCTGGTGCTGTCATAAAAACAGACACGTATCTCCAGTTTCATCCACCTCATTAGAACAGATTCAAATGTATTCTTTTTAATGGCTGAGTAACGTGTACACCCGTGGCAGATTCATGTTGACATATGGCAAAACCAATACCATATTGTAATTAGCCTCCAATTAAAATAAATAAACTTAAATTAAAAAGAAAAACAGACATGTAGACCAAAGGAACAGAACAGAGGACCCAGAAATACACTCACATAGGTGCAGAGAACTGGTCTTTGATGAGGTGCCCAAAACACTCGATGTGGAAAGGACAGATGCTGCTGGGAAAATTAGATATTAATCTGCATGAAAAAAGACTGAAGCTGGACCCTTTACCTTACACCCTAAATAAGAAGACTTAAAACTGAAACTGCAAAACTTCTAGAATAAAATCTAAGAGAAAAACTTCACTGGACTTGGTGATAATTTCTTGGATATCAGCCAAAAGCACAGGTAACAAAAGTAAAATTAGACAGATGGGACTGCATGTCACAGCAAAGCTTCTGCAAAGTAAACGTATCACAATGAACAAGCAACTTACAGAATGGAAGGCAACATTTCCATACCATATATGTGATCAGAGATGAAAATGTAAAATACAGAAGGAACTCCTACAACTCAATAACAAAGTTAAAAAAAAAAAACAAACAGAACACCCAGCTGAAAAATTAGCAAGGGACTTAAACAGAAATTTCTCCATAGGAGACATGCAAACGGTGAAAAGTTAATTTGGCAAAACCAATACAATATTGTAAAGTAATTAACCTCCAATTAAAATAAATTTATATTAAAAAACATTTAAGAAATTAAAAAAAAAAGTTGTTCAACATCACTAATCAGAGACATGCAGATCAAAACTACAAAAAGATATCACCTCTCACCTGCTAGACTGGCTATTTTTTAAAGGTAAGTTTGGGCAAAACTGGAGAGAAACTGTGTGGAGAAACTGGAGCCCTCAGCACTGCTGGTAGGAATGTAAAATGGTACAGTATCTATGAAAATCAGTGCAGAGATTCTTCAAAAAGTTAAAAACTGAACTAGGATTTGATCCAGAAATCCTGCTTCTGGGGGTATATATCTGAAGTCAACAAAATAAGGACCCCCAAAGAAACATCTGTCCTCTGGTGTTCATTATAGCATTATTGCCAGTAACCAGGCAATGGAGACAATGAGATATCCACTGATGAATGAACGGGTAAAGGAAATGCGGTATATGCATAAAACAAGGTATTACTCAGCCTTAAAATAAGGAGGAAAGACTGCCGTTTGTGACAAGTGAACCCAGAGGACTTCTAAGTGAAAAGCTAGTCGCAGAAGAACAAACACTATATGACTCTTTATACAAAGGCTCTAAGACAGTCAACTTGGAGAAGCAGAGTAGAGTGGGGGCTTCCGGGGCTGCTGGGAGGGGAAGGGCAGCGCGGTTGCTCCACTGGTAGAAGGTTTCTGCTATGGCAGTGAAGCCTGGTGTGTTTCGTTCATGGGGTCACAGGGAGCTGGCCACGACTGAGCACACGCAATGTGGCTCGGTACACCGCTGCTACTACTTCTGTTGTGAAAGATGAGAACATCCGAGAGACTTGCTGCAGGACACGGCGCCCGTAGTTACCAGTTCTGTGTACGCACGCTCGGCGCTCAGCCACAGCTGAGTCTTTGCTCCTCTGTCCATGGGATTTCCCAGGCAGGAATACGGGGGTGGTTGGCCATTTCCTCCTCCAGCAGATCTTCCTGACCCAGGGATTGAACTCGAGTCTCCTGCTCTGCAGGTGGACTTTTTACCACTGAGCCACCTGGCAAGCCTAACAGTACCGTACCGTGCGCTTAAAGTTTGCCGAGGACAAGTCCTAGCTCTTGTCACAAACACACCCAAAGGGACTAAGGGCACTTGAGGAAGTGGTGGATGTGTCTGTTCCTTGCCTGTAGTGATGCTCTCATGGGCATATACATATATAAAACTCATTGGATCCTGAAAAATACATGCAGGGTTCTGTGTATTAGTTATACCTAAATAAACCTGTTTTGAAAAAGCCACTCACATTTTTTTAAGAGGCCACAGAGTGATAGCCACACTCCTCATCCTTATAGTCACCCTCTTTGTTCTGCTGAAGAAAGTGAAGTTTAAGTATTTAATACGGTAGACGAAGTGTGGACCTAAAAACTCATTCCCAGTGCCCCTGCTCTTTCTACTCTCCAAAGAATATTGAAAGTCAAACGAAACAGACACACCTCAACCCAGAATTGTATCACAGAGACAGACAGCATTAGAGTTGATGCAGCACCATCTTCCTGTTGGACGGGTCATTATTATATATAATGTGATCCTTGTCTCCAGACTCACAGTCTCTTCCACTCGGACATCAGTCTTCCTCTGCAAACATAAAAATATGACCAGACGATTTCTCTACTTAGGACTTTCAGTGGCTCCCATGTTTCTTCAGAAAAAGGCAACACACAGTTGACCTTGACCACCATGGGACGAGTGTGGGCCAGGCTTAGGGGCTCCAATCCTCTACATGGAGTGGGAAACCCACATGCAGCTGACAGCTGGCCCTCCTCATCAGCGGTTCCTCTGCATACACTCTTCAGTATCCTTGGATTCAGCCAGCCAGGGATCACACAGTGCCGTGTGCTTTCTCCTATGCACCCACGCAGTTCAAACCTGTGTTGCTGAAGAACTGTAGCATGGTAATGCTCTTTTGCCCAATGCTCATTGGCTCAGTTTAAGCACCTTTCAATATGCTCTGCAAAGTTCCGGGTGCTTCCAGTGTTAGGATGAATATGACGGGCCCTGACGTCAAGGGCCTTTTCGTTTAATGTTAGGAGACAGACATGCAGATACAACTGCCAGGCAGTGTGGCACCTGGGAAAGTAGAAATGCATGGTGTGTTATGTGACTCCAAAGAGGAAATACCCACTCACTGAGCACCAAGAGTAGGTCGTATGTGGACTGAGGAGTAGAAAGAGGAGGAGTCAGCCGGTGACAGGATGGTGAAAAAGGCACACCCAGCAGCTGGAAGCCAGGACAGGGGCTGCAGGAAGTGAAAAGCCTTGAGCTATGGGTGGAGATGACAAACAGATGGTTTTCCTCTCTGCCCAGATTCTTCTCTTCCTGGCCCCTCACATTCTTTCTCCAGTCATTCACAGCTACAGCACTTACAGGCCTCCCTTCACATCTCTGCACCTTGGCTTGCGTGTTAACTCTGCCTGAAATAGTTTATGTCATCCCCAGGGATTTTCTCACACAATTTTTCTCCTTAAAGCGATAAGCTTGAAATCTCTCCCTTCTGAAACATTACTTGAATTATTGTACCAAGTCCATCACTTCATTCCTTGAGTAGACTCTGTGGCATGTGCCCGTCTCTATTATTTACCTGTTACCTGATTATGTGCTCTTGTTCAGTTGGTCAGTCATGTCCATATCTTTGTGACCCCATTGGCTGCAGCACACCAGGCTTCCCTCTCCTGTATCATCTCCTGGAGTTTGCTCAAACTCATTTCTATTAAGTCAGTGATGCCATCCAACCACCTCATCCACTGTCATCCCCTTCTCCTCCTGCCTTCAGTCTTTCCCAGTATCAGGGTCTTTTCCAATGAATCAGTTCTTTGCATCAACTGGCCAAAGTATTGAAGCTTCAGCTTCAGCCTCAGTCCTTTCAATATTCAATCAATCCTTCCTGAAATATTTAGGACTGATTTCCTCTAGGATTGACTGGTTTGATCTCCTTTCTGTTCAAGGGACTCTCATCTTCTCCAACACCACAGTTCAGAAGCATCAATTCTTTGGTGCTCAGCTTTCTTTATGGTCCAACTCTCACATCCATACATGACTACAGGAAAACCCATAGCTTTAACTATATGGACCTTCGACAGCAAAGTAACAGCTGTACTTTTTAATATCCTGTATAGCTTTGTCATAGTTGTTCTTCCAAGGAGCAAGTGTCTTTTAATTTCATGGCTGCAGTCACCAACTGCCATGATTTTGGAGCCCAAGAAAATAAAGTCTGTCACTATTCCCATTGTTTCCCTATCTATTTTCTATGAAGAGATGGGAATAGATACTATGATCTTCTTTTTTTTCATTTGAATGTTGAGTTCAAGCCAGTTTTTTCACTCTCTTTCCTCTTTATCGAGAGGCTCTTTAGTTCCTCTTCACTTTCTGCCCTAAGGGTGGCATTATCTGCATATGTGAGGTTATTGATATTTCTCCTGACAATCTTGATTCCTGCTTCCGCTTCATCCAGCCCAGCATTTTGCATGATATACTCTGCATATAAGTTAAATAAGCGGGGTGACAATATACATTCTTGATGTACTCCTTTCTCAACTTGAAACCAGTCAATTGTTCCATGTCCAGTTCTAATTGTTGCTTCTTGATCTGCATACAGGCCTCTCAGGAGGCAGATCAGGTGGTCTGATATTCCCATCTCTTGAAAAATTTTCTGTAGTTTGTTGTGATCCACACAGTCAAAGGCTCTAACATAGTCAATGAAACAGTAGTAGATGTTTTTTCTGGAATTCTCTTGGTTTTTCTATGATCCAACACATGTTGGCAATTTGATCTCTGGTTCTGCCTTTTTTAAATCCAGCTCAAACATCTGAAAGTTCTCAGTTAATGTACTTTGGAAGCATAACTGGAGAATTTTGAGCATTACTTTGCCAGCATGCGAAATGAGTGCAGTAGTTTGAACATTCTTTGGCATTGCCTTTCCTTGGGATTGGAATGAAAACTGACCTTTTCCGGTCCTGTGGCCACTGCTGAGTTTGCCAGATTTGCTGGCATATTTAGTGCAGTACTTTCACAGCATCATCTTTTAGGATTTGAAATAGCTCAGCTGGAATTCCATCACCTCTGCTAGCTTTGTTTGCAGTAATGCTTCTAAAGGCCCACTTGAATTTGCACTCTAGGATGTCTGGCTCTAGGAGAGTGGTCACACTGTTGTGGTTATCTGGGTCATTAAGACCTTTTTTTGTATAGTTCTTCTGTGTATTCTTGCTGTCTCTTCTTCATATCTTCTGCTCCTGTTCAGTTCAGTTCAGTCGCTCAGTTATGTCTGACTCTTTGTGACCCCATGAATTGCAGCACGCCAGGCCTCCCTGTCCATCACCATATCCTGGAGTTCACTCAAATTCATGTCCAGCGAGAGGGTGATGCCATGCAGCCATCTCATCCTCTGTTGTCCCCTTATCCTCCTGCTCCCTATCCCTCCCAGCATCAGAGTCTTTTCTAATGGGTCAACTCTTTGCATGAGGTGGCCAAACTATTGGAGTTTCAGCTTTAGCATCATTCCTTCCAAAGAACACCCAGGACTGATCTCCTTTAGAATGGACTGGTTGGATCTCCTTGCAGTCCAAGGGACTCTCAAGAATCTTCTCCAGTACCACAGTTCAAAAGCATCAATTCTTCAGTGCTCAGCTTTCTTCACAGTCCAACTCACATCTATACATGACCACTGGAAAAACCATAGCCTTAACTAGATAGACCTTTGTTGGCAAAGTAATCTCTCTTCTTTTCAATATACTATCTAGGTTGCTCATAACTTTCCTTCCGAGGAGTGTCTTTTAATTTTATGGCTGCCATTGCCATCTGCAGTGATTTTGGAGCCCCCCAAAATAAAGTCTGACACTGTTTCCACTGTTTTCCCATCTATTTCCCATGAAGTGATGGGACCAGATGCCATGATCTTCATTTTCTGAATGTTGAGCTTTAAGCCAACATTTTTACTCTCCTTTTTCACTTTCATCAAGAGGCTTTTTAGTTTCTCTTCACTTTCTGCCATAAGGGTGCTGTCATCTGCATATCTGAGGTGACTGACATTTCTCCCGGCAGTCTTGGTTCCAGCTTGTGTTTCTTCCAGACCAGCGTTTCTCATAATGTACTCTGCATATAAGTTAAATAAGCAGGGTGACAATATACAGCCTTGCTGTACTCCTTTTCTTATTTGGAACCAGTCTGTTGTTCCATGTCCAGTCCTAACTGTTGCTTCCTGACCTGCATACAGGTTTCTCAAGAGGCAGGTCAGGTGGTCTGGGATTCCCATCTCTTGAAGAATTTTCCACAGTTTATTGTGATTCACACAGTCAAAGGCTTTGACATAGTCAATAAAGCAGAAATAGATGTTTTTCTGGAATGCTCTTACTTTTTCAAGGATCCAGCGGATGTTGGCAATTTGATCTCTGGTTCCTCTGCCTTTTCTAAAACTAACTTGAACATCTGGAAGTTCACAGTTCACGTATTGCTGAAGCCTGGCTTGGAGAATTTTGAGCATTACTTTACTAGCGTTGTGAGATGAGTGCAATTGTGCGGTACTTTGAGCATTCTTTTGCATTGCCTTTCTTTGGGATTGGAATGAAAATTGACCTTTTCCAGTCCTGTGGCCACTGCTGAGTTTTCCAAATTTGCTGGCATATTGAGTATAGCACTTTCACAGCATAATCTTTCAGGATTTGAAACAGCTCAACTGGAATTCCATCACTTCCACTAGCTTTGCTCGTAGTGATGCTTTCTAAGGCCCACTTGACTTCACATTCCAGGATGTCTGGCTCTAGATGAGTGATCACACCATCATGATTATCTTGGTCTTGAATATCTTTGTTATACAGTTCTTCTGTGTATTCTTGCCACCTCTTCTTAATATCTTCTGCTTCTGTTAGGTCCATACCATTTCTGTCCTTTATCGAGCCCATCTTTGCATGAAATGTTCCCTTGGTATCTCTAATTTTCTTGAAGAGATCTCTAGTCTTTCCCATTCTTTTCTTTTCCTCTATTTCTTTGCACTGATCGCTGAAGAAGGCTTTCTTATCTTTTCTTGCTATTCTTTGGAACTCTGCATTCAGATGCTTATATCTTTGCTTTTCTCCTTTGCTTTTCGCCTCTCTTCTTTTCACAGCTATTTGTTAGGCCTCCCCAGACAGTCATTTTGCTTTTTTGCATTTCTTTTCCATGGGCATGGTCTTGATCCCTGTCTCCTGTACAATGTCACGAACCTCATTCCATAGTTCATCAGGCACTCTATCTATCAGATCTAGGCCCTTAAAGCTATTTCTCTCTTCCACTGTATAATCATAAGGGATTTGATTTAGGTCATACCTGAATGGTCTAGTGGTTTTCCCTACTTTCTTCAATTTAAGTCTGAATTTGGCAATAAGGAGCTCATGATCTGAGCTACAGTCAGCTCTTGGTCTTGTTTTTGCTGACTGTATAGAGTTTCTCCATCTTTGGCTGCAAAGAATATAATTAATCTGATTTTAGTGTTGACCATCAGGTTAGGCTCATACTATTTTTGTCTTTTATTGTGCCCACATTTGCATGAAAATTTCCGTTCGTATCTGTAATTTTCTTGAAGAGATCTCTAGTCTTTCCCATTCTGTTGTTTTCCTCAGTTTCTTTGCACTGTTCACTTAGGAAGGCTTTCTTATCTCTCCTTGCTATTCTTTGGAACTGTGAATTCAGATGGGTATATGTTTCCTTTTTTCCTTTGCCTTTCACTTCTCTTCTTTTTCTCAGCTATTTGTAAGGCCTCCTCAGACAATCATTTTGCCTTTTTGCATTTCGTTTTTTGGGGGATGATTTTGATCACCACCCCCTGTACAATGTTTGTTCCCTTTAAAAGTGCACTT
Organism: Redunca redunca; assembly: GCA_006410935.1. NCBI lineage: Eukaryota > Metazoa > Chordata > Mammalia > Artiodactyla > Bovidae > Redunca > Redunca redunca. The sequence goes on from SJYQ01035785.1 coordinate 169,356, forward strand.
CCACAAGAAAGGTCATGTGTCTTAAATACCTTTAAAATCATAACACCAAATCTATTAAAAGTAATTAAATTTCTTGTAGTTAGGAGGAAGTAGAAATGATATGAATCATTAATAGTTTTATGTGTTTGTTTTTTAAATATAAATTTATTTATTTTAATTGTTAATAGTTTTAGTTTGAGTATCTAGAAAAGAACAATGTCAAAAATACTATCCGTTCAGTTCAGTCGCTCAGTCGTGTCCAACTCTTTGCGACCCCATGAATCACAGCAAGCCAGGCCTCCCTGTCTATCACCAACTCCCGGAGTTCACTCAGACTCATGTCCATCAAGTCATTGATGCCATCCAGCCATCTCATCCTCTGTCGTTTCCTTCTCCTCCTGCCCCCAATCCCTCCCAGCATCAGAGTCTTTTCCAATGAGTCAACTCTTCGCATGAGGTGGCCAAAGTACTGGAGTTTCAGCTTTAGCATCATTCCTTCCAAAAAAATCCCAGGACTGATCTCCTTTAGAATGGACTGGTTGGATCTCCTTGCAGTCCAAGGGACTCTCAAGAGTCTTCTCCAACACCACAGTTCAAAAATACTATAGGTATTCATAAGTGTAATTACAGCATACACATTACATAAAAGAACTGCTAGGTACCCATAAACATTATGTGGTTTTCGTGGCCTGAAAAGATAGATGCACCCCAGTATTCATCGCAGTACTATTTACAGTGACCAAGATATGGAAACAAGCTAAATGTCCATTGACAGAGGAATAAATAAAGAAGTGGTGGTATATAGAAACAGTGGAATATTACTCAGCCATTAAGAAATGAGATAAGGCCATTTGTAGCAAACTTAATGGACCTAGACAGCATCATATTGAGTGAAATCAGATAGAGAAGAAATCCCTTATATGTGGAATATAAAAAGAAATGAAATGAACTGCCAATCCAGGTTTGATGCATGATACTGGATGCTTGGGGCTAGTGCACTGAGACGACCCAGAGGGATAGTACGGGGAGGGAGGAGAAAGGGGGATTCAGAATGGGGAACATGTGTATACTTGTGGTGGATTCGTGTTGGTGAATGGCAAAACCAATACTATAAAAAAATAAAATAAAAAAGAAATGATACAAATGAACTTACAAAACAGAGACTCATAGACTTAGCAACAAACTCATGATTGCCAGGGGAAGGGATAGTTACAGACTTTGGGAAGGTAATGTACATCCTGCTGTATTTAATATGGATAATCTGACAAAAACCTATTGTGTAGCACATGGGACTCTACTCAGTGTTATGTGCCAGCCTGGATGGGAGGGTGATTGGGGGAGAATGGATACATGCTTATGTATGGCTGAGTCCCTTCACTTCACCTGAAATTATCACAACATTGTTAATACAAAGCATTTTGGTGTTAAAACACACACATACGCACAATAAAAACAAAACATTAACTGGTTTTCCTCTACCTCCCACCTTCTTCCAGCAGCTAACTACCTCTCCTTCAATCAACTCACAAGCTTAGCTAGACTGTCTCCTCTAGGCACCCACTTTCATTTACCCATTGCCCTTTCCTGCTTTACTAAGTTATATCAGCATTTTTGTTTTCTCTCCTTCCTGATGAGAACGTGGCATCTTAAAATCCTTCAGGTTCAGTTTGGTACCAAACTTTGCATATGGGCTTGTAGAGGACAAAGCGACTAAGCGCAGCACAGAGGACAGAGATGGTTTCTTCACAAAATAACACTACAGGTTTATCTTAGGGTTGCTGTTGTTTAGCTGCTAAGTCTTGTCTGACTCTTTGCAACCCAATGGACTGTAGCCTGCCAGGCAAGAATGCTGGAGTGGGTTGCCATTTCATTCTCCAGGGGGTCTTCCCGACCCAGGGATCAAACCTGCGTCTCCTGCATTGGCAGGCAGATTCTTTACCACTGAGCCACCTTGGAAGCCTTTATCCTAGAATAATCTCATAAAAATAAGTTAAACGATGGTGTTTAGAAATAATATATCTGAATTTGAACTAGACTAGCTCACTGCAGAGGGCTGGTAAACACATGTGGATACTCTTGTTACCTGGCCAACATTTTGTTATGTTTTCTTACATGACCTTTGGTTCCAAAGGCTGAGCCAGCTGAAGAAATAATTCAGAATCAATATTCTATGACTTCCATGGTCATGGAATAGCTTTCAAGAGGAATCCATTACCTCTAATCTCATGAGGCTTTCATGCGAATGGTACTTAGCCCAACGATGTAAGCTGTCGCCTGTGATTTCATAGCCTTTTATTTATCTTTGCTGCATAAGGTCAGTCACAGTTCATAATACTGATATGAGTTCTTGGTTGAAGTAAGGAATTACATAAAATAGTCCAGAGTTTCAAAATGTTTCAGGTTTACCAGAAAATGTCCAGAATCTCTTACTCCTGCAAACCCTGCTTTATATGTATAATGAACTCAGTGCTTTAATTCGTAATCTTGGTTACATTAATTAATGAGAAGTTAAAAATCTGATTTCAGGAAGAAAGGTGGTATTTCTTATGCAGACATTTCAAGAAGTATAATATCTTTATGCCTCTTAAACAATTAATATATTTTAAACCATGTGACTCATTTTTGAATTGTTATTTTTATAATGTGTGTAGTATATGCATATTTATTCCTCTAAGATACTTTGTCAGCCTTGATCAGTTAAGCTTGTTAAAAATGATTTTGATCGTAGAGATTTTAATTCTTTAAAATTCTCTGCTGTGTGCTCAGCCACTCAGTTGTGTCCAGCTCTTTGTGACCCCATGGATCATAGCCCACCAGGCTCCTCTCTTCATGGGATTTTTCCAGCCATTTCCTCCTCCAGGTTTAAAACTTTAAATTTCTTTAATTTAGTTTATCATTGCAATCCTCAGATTTAATGTGGAAAATATTTATTTTTTGTATCTTTTAATTTCTACTAATTTTATACAAACACCTCAAATGACCTAATTTTTTTAAGCTCAGCAATTTCGGTCCCCTGTGAAAGGCCACTGAGCTCAGCCTTCCTCCAAGGAGTACTTTCGCTTCTGAGTAGTTTGTGTGGATGAAAGTGTGACTGTGAAACCAGTCTTCTCATGTGCTGTATTCCTGAAGAAAAGGCTCCTTTACCAGAAGAATAAAATATTCCAAATGAATTATCTGTAGCTTGCGAGACTGCCTAATTTAGTCTGACAGAGTTGTTGATTATCTGAAAGAGGAATTCTAAAAACCCTACCGACGACTCCTTCCTTAATTATGTTTTACAAATGGGCTCCACAAAGGCCATGAATACTGAGAGGTTTCCAGGTACCCTGGACAGTGTTTTTCCAAACACAGCAAGCAGTCTCCCTCCCAAGACTCAGAGCTGTAAAACCTGCAGTAGGAATATAAATACACATTCTCATCTTACGGGCCTTTTTCCTCCTGTCAGCTACAAATTGTCACCTAGCAAGAGCATTGCCAATGAGTGAACAACAAAGGCCTTTGACATCTGACTCTACGGAGACTGAACCCCGTACTGTTGACCTTCAACACCCCCTGAGGGAGTTCAGGGTGGAGGGAGCCACTCTGTGCTCCGGGGAATCTGGTGGGACAGGTCTTTAGACAGTTGGATGCTTTCAGGAACAGTTTTATGATCTCAATCCTTGCATCTCCTCCTTGCACACCTAGAGAAGCACTAAATCTTTCACGGTGACATCAGATCCTCACGACTAGCAAAAATCCTTTTGTAAAATGAGTGCTTCCCCCTTCAACAAAACCTTAGATATTGACCTTCTCCCACTGCCACCTTGGAGCAGTCTTTCAGAGCTCTCTGAGGTGCTGCCTCCCGGACTGCAGTCCTCATTTTGCCCCCAGTAAAACTTAACTCACAACTCTCAAGTCATGCATCTTTCTTAGTCAACACTCCCCTAGACCTGCAGTGTTCACGGGGCAGCCGAGAGGCCCAGAGGGCCAGTATCACTTGAGATGTGTCGCTTGATATGGATTAAGACACAGAATGGATTTCAATGAACCAATAGTAAGAATGTAAAATATTTCAGTAATATATTTTTATATCACATGTTAAATATTTCATATATATTGGGTTAATAAAATTTCCACTGAAATTAATTTCATCTGTCTCTTGTCTTTGCCTTTAATTTGGCTGTTAGGAAAATTAAAATGGAGAATGTAGCTCACATTGTACTTGGCAACATCACTCTCAGGTCTAAACTGATGGACCAGCCAATGGAATCACTGGTGCCAGGGACACAGGGTTTAATCATAAGAATTCTGCAGAGTTTAGTGCTGTTAGACCAGTGCTATAAAAGTCACCACTAGGATGGATCTGATTTTTAAAATCATTATTTAATACTGATGGGATTTTTTCTATAGGTTTTAAATCAGTGAATGTAGCAGTGAAAATGCTGCTCTTCTTTCATCCATTGTGTTGGGGGCCCATGGGTGTATTTTATTCTTCCAGGCCAGGCATTTCTGAAGAAGGTCTTTTAGAAGGCATTATCTGGGAGGTACCTAATTCTCGCTAGCAGGACCTGTGAGTATGATTTTAAAGTGTTTAGTCATTGATTGAGCAGTGAGAATGAATACGTCACAGGGGGAGATTTGAGAAGTCCTCAGAGGGAAGTGGAGTGGAGATGGCTAAGGTGTTGATGGTGGGACTTTATTGCCTGGCTGAGGGCATAGTTCACACTTGGAACTTAAAACACAGAATCCCAAAAAGTTCTGAGGAGCAAGTCTGCTACACAGAGAATCAATTGCTCTCTCTCAAAGATGCAAAAGCTGGTTTTGGAAAGTAACCTCTTAAGCAGAGGAGGCAGCTGGGACCCCACAAAATGTTGAAACAGTCACCATTTTCAGGCTTAATCCAGAATGTCTAGAGTTTGAAGGCTTTAGAATCTGGATGTGAAAGAGGCTTCTATGCTCATACTCATGTTCAGTAGGGCAATATCAGAAATCAAGACCAAGTGACAAAACCAAACTCACAAGTAGGAATTCACTTTGATGCATTCTGAGGAAGATTAAATCTATCATTTTAACTAGACCTGCAGTATTAGAACCTTCTTTGTCACTTTATCTCCATCTTTTTTAAAGTTTGACGATTTGTTTCTCATCTGTTGACTTACATAGACACTTTTGTAACATGCAAGCTAGACAGAGGCAAGTCTGCAGTCAGCAGGAGCTTGCAAGAATTAATATAACAATGTGAAGGGGATCCCCAGGTGGCTCAGACCTAAAGAGTCTGCCTGCAATGTGGGAGACCTAAATTTGATCCCTGGTTGAGGAAGGTCCCCTGGAGAAGGAAATGGGAACCCGTTCTAGTATTCTTGCCTGAAAATCCTGGGCTGAGGAGCCTGGTGGGCTATAGTCCTTAGGGTCGCAGAGAGTCAGACACGACTGAGAAACTTCACTTTCTTGCTTCTGTGATGTGGAATGACTCCCTCTTAAGAGCTTTGTAGCAGGTAGGGCTGGGCATGTTTTCCTGAGACTTAATGTCCCTTGCGGTCAGCCAGGCAAGGTCATACAAAGATATTGAGATGGTGTGCGTGGGAAGGCTTGAAATGAGTTACAATTGTTCTTGCTTGAAATTAGCCTAAAACACAAGTTGAGAAAGTTCCCAAGGAAATGCACTGCTGATGAAAGAATACAGCAATCAGATACCCCTTAAGAGGAAGACAGCCCTTTCTAAGTAGTGGGCTCTGTTTTGCCCAATCCTTCTAAGACTTTATGGTCAGGGGACCATAAAGTTATCTCAGACCAAGCATTTCAGTTGTTTTGTCTCCCAAGTTTTTTAAAAATTGATTTGCTTATTCACTTATTTTGACTCTGATGGGTCTTTGTTGCTGCAGGCAAACCTTCTCTAGCTGCGGCAAATTGGGGGCTGCTCTCGTGGTGCGTGGCCGTCTCACTGTGGCGGCGTCTCTTGCTACACAGAGAATCAATTTCTCTCTCTCAAAGATGCAAAAGTTGGTTTTGGAAAGTAACCTCTTAAGCAGAGGAGGCAGCTGGGGCCCCACAAACTGTTGAAACAGTCACCGTTTTCAGGCTTAATCCAGAATGTCTAGAGTTTGAAGGCTTTACAATCTGGATGTGAAACAGGCTTCTGTGATCATACTCATGTTCAGTAGGGCAATATCAGAAATCAAGACCAAGTGACCTTGCCTGGCTGACCGCAAGGGACATTAAGTCTCAGGAAAACATGCCCAGCCCTACCTGCTACAAAGCTCTTAAGAGGGAGTCATTCCACATCACAGAAGAAAGAAAGTGAAGAAGAAAGCTCTGGAATGCAGGCTTCAGCAGATGCGGCGTGTGGGCTCAGGGGTTATGGCCTCAGGCTCTAGAGTGCAGGCTCAGTAGTTGCGGTGTGTGGGCTTCGTTGCTTCATGGCCCGTAGGATCTCCCAGGACCAGGGATTGATCTCCCGGGACCATGTCTTCTGCATTGACAGGCAAATTCTTTACCACTGAGCAACCGGAGAAGCCCATCCCAAGGTTTTAACATGGGCCTTATGAAACATCCTCTAGGCTGACTGGAAGCCTGCCCCTGCTGCAGGGGGGCAAGATCCACTTCTGTTCAATCAATCTTTTTTCATCTTTTTCATTCCTTGGAATCCTATAACTTACATTTGAGTCCTGTATCTCACTGCAGCTCACACTTGGGTTTTGATGAGTGACCTCTGACATGGTCCTCCATAATTTATTTTTAAATGTATTAGGTTGGCCAAAGTTTCTTCAGCTTTTTCTATGAGACATTACAGAAAACTCCAAAGGAACTTTTCGGCCAATCCAGTAAGTCAGGACTTAATATTAGGAGAACCGAATCATGAATGTAACTGCATTTTTGACACTATCTCATCTACATTCCAGAGAAGGAGATGACACCCCACTCCAGTATTGTTGCTTGGAAAATCCCATGGAAGGAGGAGCCTGGTAGGCGGCAGTCCATGGGGTTGCTAAGAGTCGGACATGACTTGAGCGACTTCACTTTTACTTTTCACTTTCATGCATTGGAGAAGGAAATGGCAACCCACTCCAGTGTTCTTGCCTGGAGGATCCCAGGGACGGGGGAGCCTGGTGGGCTGCCGTCTATGGGGTCACACAGAGTTGGACACTTAGCAGCAGCAGTGGCAGCAGCAACTACATTCAATGCACCAGTTATAAAAGAAAGCCTACATCTGCTGAGATAGTTCTGATCCTTAATGTAATGCTTTCCTTATGTTCCTGAAATGTTGCCTTTATTCAATGTTCATGCTGTGCCTAAATTCATATGTGGAAGTTCTAACCCTCAAGGTGATGGTATTTTATAAGAGGTGGGGACTTTGAGAGCAGAGTTTCCATGAACGAGATTAGTGCCTTTTAAAAGACCCCAGAGAGCTCCTTCACCCCCATTAAGTGAGGGCAAAGGACAAAGGAGAAGTCAACTATCTTCACCCAGGCAAGAGGCCCCCCACGCCTCCCCAGCTGGCCCTCTGACCTTGCACTTTAGCTTCTGGAACTCTGAGAAATAGATTCTTATTGTTTATAAGCCAGTTAATGGTCCTTTGCTATAGCAGCCTGAACAGATAAGGGAGTCCTGAATATTCCGTTAGGAGCCAAAATGAACTGCATGTACCCTTGAAAGTTATATTTGAACCACAGGTGATTGGGAATCAAAGGCTTTGTATAAATAGAAATAATTAATCAAGAATAATTAAAAACAATTTAAAAGGCAACCTGTTTAGTTTCACCTGTATTTAGAGATCATATGTATGTGGTTGGAAAAAAACCACATTTTATTAAACTATTATTGTAGCAGTTCAAAACATGTCTTTCAGGATGTGATTTTCAACTTGTAATTCCTCTGTGACATCTAGATTCCCCAAGGAACTGTCATCTTCCTGAAATGTTCTCTGCAAGATCAAAGCTCAAGATAAAATTTCAATTACCTCAATGAAATGAACTATTTATATGGAACTCATTTTTCTATAAAAACCACTTCAACTAGAAACATCGTTTTTGAAAAGCAGATAAACCCTATCTATAGATTCGGTTGTGAATTTTGTCAGGATATGTGTTGTCAACATCCTTGTACTGCTCCAGTATACCATAATGAATAGGCGAGGCAGCTGGGGGAGGCTATTCTATAAATTGTCAACAGTTATACGAATGTATGGCTGTAAAGTTGGCCCACTAATTACTTACATGCCTGTTATAGAACAGTAGTTCTCATGAAGCTCTATCCCCAGGAGGCCTCAAAGTGAACAACACGGGCAGTACAATTTAAAAGCAGAAAATAAAGCATCTCTCTTGACACTGCTACACAAATTGGAATCCTAGTATACAGAGTAACACCCTCATGCTTGGCAAGACTTTACAACTCTGAATTTGCTCACATCAACAGGCAAAAAGTGATGCCACAAAGTGCTTAATTACCTCCTATACAGCATGCTACCAGCCCATATGGCAGTGCCTGGGAATGTCCTAATTGAAAGTCACTTAGTATTTACAAAGACAATCCAAGTTTAACTGGGACACCATCGCTGACATTCCTGGCTAGAAAACACACCCTTGCTTTCAGGAGAAATAAATTGTAATGCTACAGAAGTCCTCACGGCTCTTCCCAGTGTGCTTGTGTTCAGTTCTGAACACCTGTCACAGCCCTCACTGAACTACACTGCATCTATAATTAAGAATCTGTTAGGATTTTCATAGAATATAGAGCTCTGAGAGAATTGTGTTAGCATATTGTCTGATTCCAACAGCCTCTGACTAGGAATTTAAAACATAATAAAAAGCAAATAAATCGCATTCTATATACATACCACAGCTTTATCAGTTTGCCTGTTGCTGGGCATTTGGGTTGCTTTCATTTTAGGCAGCTGTAAATAGTGAGTGCTCCTGTGAACACTGGGGTGCATGTGTCTTCTTAGATTAGTGTTTTCATTTTTTCCAGATATATACCCAGGACTAGGATCCCTGGATCATATGGTAATTTTATTTTTAATCTGAAGAACCTCCATACTGTTCTCCATAGTGGCTATACAGACTTACATTCCCACCAACAGTGTAGGAGAGTTCCCTTTTCTCCACATCCTTGCCAACTTTTGTTATTTGGAGATTTTTTGATACTAGTCATCTGACAGGTGTGAGGTGATACCTCATTGCTCTGATTTGCATTTCTCTTATAATTAGCAATGCTGAGTCATAAAAAGAATGAAATTCTGCCATTTACAGCAACGCAAATGGACTAAGAGAATTTTATGCTTGGTGAAATGTCAGAAGCGGAGAAAGGCAAATACTGTATGACACCACTTAAAGGCAGAATATAGAAAATAATACAAGTGAATGTTTACACACAAAAGATACCGGGCCACAGACACAGAAAGCTGTCTACTGGTTACTAAGGGAGAAAGGGGAGGAGTAGGGGCAAGGAAGGGTGTGGGATTAAGAGATATACCCTACTATGTATAAAAAAGATCAACCATAAGAACATACTGTACAGAAGAGGAAATTATAGCCACTATCTTCTAATGACATAATGGAGTATAATCTATAAAAGTACTGAATCGCTATGTCATACAGCTGAATCTAATATTGTAAACCAACTATAATGCTAAATAAATAAATACCACAGGAACACAGAAAAGAATGTGATTTTTATCAGAGTTTCCCAAACCCTAGTTATCTTTAATTTCTCCTCTTCTTCCACCTCCCATGTCTTCGATAACAAGTCTTACTCTTCCTGCAAACCATCCCCCTTTCCCTCTCCTCCATCCCAACCACACAGTCTCCCCATCCTGCATCTCAGCCCTGCTCCAAGCCCTGGCCACCTTGTTGTGGACCTGTGTCCAGGTATTTCTTTCTGGTCTCCCTGCATTTATCATCCAGTTACTCTTTCTCCACAAAGCCAGAGGGGTTCTGTTTAACACAAATGAGATGCTACCGCCATCCTCCCGAGCACCACTGCCCAGCTTCCTTGGGTTAAAAGCAAATCCCTCTCTCCTGATTACAAAGCCCTCTGAGATCTTGCCTTGGCTCTGATCCTGTTTCACATCACTGACTCCCTTGTCCACAGCAGCAGCCGTGACCTCACCCATTAGCTTACCACACTGGTTTCCTGTTTCTTGAGTGGGAAAGCCCCTCTCCTAAGAGTTTATTCTCTAAAGTCTCCTCTGTCTGCAATGATCTTGCATAACCAGGTCCTTCTTGTTACTCAAAACCCAGTCTAAATGTCGGCCCTGCAGAGAGGCCTTCCATGGCCTTTGATTTGATAGCCAGCTGAAACAGGTCAGTGCCTATCTCATGTAGGGATCTGGGTTCTCTGCAGAAGCCTTGTTGCCATCCTGATATCCTTTCTCATCTGTCTTGTGTGCTTCCAGCCTGCCTTATATTATGATTACATAAAGTTAGGGATTGTCAACTTTTTCCTTGCTGTAACCTCAGGTGTTCAGAATAGCAACTCACACATGGTTAGTAAGTATGTGTAGAATGAAGAATTCATGGTACCCAAGAAAGCATAAAGTGGAATCAAACAGGCTCATTAAATATTAGGGTAAAACATCAACTCTTTCTGTAGTATCCCTAAGAATTTTTACTCTAATGCAATTATGTCATGTCTCCGAGACAGGAATATTGAATAAGTGGTTTCCAAAACTTAGTTCATCACAGGATAATTTCTTTATAAGGAACATCTCAGACTATGAATATTCAATTTAAGAGACACTGATGTGTGCACCTCTATTTACACAGACCAATTGAGAATGTGAAGAGTTTTCTGCTTAAAAAAAATCTGTGCAAGGGAAAATGAAAGTTTTATTAATGTTTGCTAATTTTGCTTGCTTTTCCTTTTCACCAAGACAACTGAATTCTAAGTCTAATTCTGCTAAAAAATATTTGTATTGACTTTCAACAGATCAGTTTAATTTTCTGTGCCCATTCCCTCAATTTTTAAATGAGAGAGCATTGTAAGCAATTATTCTCTAATAGAGGCTAACAGAGTTTTGTTAAGAGAACACACTGGTCATAGCAAACATGCTTTTCCAACTACCCAAGTGATGACTCTACACCTGAACATCACCAGATGATCAATACCAAAATCAGATTGATTATGTTCTTCGCAGCCAAAGATGGAGAAGCTCTATATAGTCAGCAAACAAAACCTGGACCTGACTGGGGCTCAGATCATGAGCCCCTTATTGCAACAATCAGGCTTAAATTGAAGAAAGCAAGGAAAACCACTAGGCCATTCAGGTATAACCTAAATCCTTTACAATTATACGGTGGAGGTGACACAATGAACAGATTCAAGGGACCAGATGTGGTAGAGAGAGAGCCTGAAGAAGCATGGATGGGGATTCATAACACTGTACCAGAGGGCAGTGAGCAAAACCATCCCAAAGAAAAAGAAAGGCAAGAAGGCAAAGTGGTTATCTGAAGAAGCTTTGCAAATAAGCTGAGAAAAGGAGAAGTGAAAGGCAAAGGAGAAAGGGAGAGATATACGCATCTGAATGCAGAGCTCCAGAGAACAGCAAGGAGAGATAAGAAAGCCTTCTTAAATGAACAATGCAAAGAAATAGAGAAAAACAATAGTACAGGAAAGATTAGCGATCTTTTCAAGAAATTGGAGATACCAAGGGAACATTTCATGCAAGATGGGAACAATAAAGGACAGAAACTGCAAGGACCTAAAAGAAGTAGAAGAGATTAAGAAGCGGTGGCAAGAATACACAGAAGAACTAAACAAAAAAGATCTTATGACCCAGATAACCACAAAGGTGTGGTCACTCACCTAGAGCCAGACATCCTGGAGTGAGAGTCAAGTGGGCCTTAGGAAGCATCACTAGGAACAAAGTTACTGGAGGTGATGGAATTCCAGCTGAGTTATTTCAAATCCTAAGAGATGATGCTGTTAAAGTGCTACACTCAATATGCCAACAGACTTGGAAAACTCAGCAGTGGCCACAGGACTGGAAAAGGTCAGATTTCATTCCAATCCTAAAGAAGGTCATTGCCAAAGAATGTTCAAACTACCATACAATTGAACTGATTTCACATGCTAGCAAAGTTATGTACAAAATCCTTCAAGCTAGGCTTCAAATATACCTGAACTAGGAACTTCCAGATGTACATGCTGAGTTTAGAAAAGGAAAAAAACAAACAAAAAAAAAAACAAACAAAAAAAAACAGAGACAAAATTGCCCAAATTTCCTGAATCATGGAGAAAACAAGAAAGTTCCAGAAAAATATCTACTTTTGCTTCATTGATTACATTAAAGCTTTTGTGTGGATCACAACAAACTGTGGAAAACTCTTAAAGAGGTGGGAATATCAGACCACCTTGCCTGTCTCCTGAGAAATCTGTACATGAGTCAAGAAGCAATAGAACTGGACATGGAACAACTGACTGGTTCAAAATTGAAAAAGGAGTATGTCAAGGCTGTATATTGTCACCCTGCTTATTTAACATATATGCAGAGTACATCATGTGAAATGCCGGGCTGGAATCAAGATTGCTGGGAGAAATATCAACAACCTCAGATATGCAGATGATATCACTCAAATGGCAGAAAGTGATGAGGAACTGAAAAGCCTCTTGATGAGGGTGAAAAAGGAGAGTGGAAAACCTGGCTTAAATCTCAGCATTCAAAAAACTGAGATCATGGCATCTGGTCCCATCACTTCATGGCAAATTGAAGAGGAAAACACGGAAGCAGTGACAGACTTTATTTTATTGGGCTCTAAAATCACTGCAGGTGGTGACTGCAGTCACGAAATTAAAAGACATTTGCTCTTTAGATGGAAAGCTATGACAAACCTAGACAGCATATGACAAACCTAGACAGCATACTAAAAAACCAGAGACATCACTTTGCCGACAAAAGTCCATATTTATAGTCAAAGCTGTGGTTTCTCCAGTAGTCATGTAAGGGTGTGAGAGTTGGATCATAAAGAAAACTGAGCGCTGAAGAACCGATGTTTTGANAAGGGTGTGAGTGTTGGATCATAAAGAAAACTGAGCGCTGAAGAACCAATGTTTTGAACTGTGGTGTTGGAGAAGACTCTGGAGAGTCCCTTGGACAGCAGGACATCAAATCAGTCCATCCTAAAGGAAATCAGTCCTGAATATTCATTGGAAAGACTGATGCTAAAGCTGAAACTCCAGTACTTTGGCCACTTGATGAGAAAAGCCGACTCACTGGAAAAGCAGACTCCCTGATGGTGGGAAAGACTGAAGGCAAAAGGAGAAGGGGGCAGCTGAGGATGAGATAGTTAGAAAGCATCACCAACTCAATGGACATGAATCTGAGCAAACTCTGGGAGATACTAGAGGACAAAGGAGCCTGGTGTGCCACTGTCCAAGGGGTTACCCAGAGTCAGACCACAACTTAGAGAATGAACAACAACAACAATAATAAAAAATAAATGAGATAAAATGCTCTCATGCTTTTACCTAATCCCATGTTTTAAGAGGTTCACTTCCAGCAGGCCAAATAATCAAGTGGCTCAGGGACAGCTGCAGTCAAATGAGGAGAAATGTTATCAAATTGATGATACAGGGTTGAAGCAGAGTGTGCCCAGCAGCCTCTGAGCAGGGAGCCTGTCTTCTCGACCAGGTGAGCCTTCAGCTCTGCAAGCTTGGCGACCGGCCACTAGCCCTTCAGACCTCAGTTTGGAGGTCTTTTCCCCAAGCTTAGCTTACCTGTCCCCCTAACTCCAATTAGACCAGAGCTTTGCTCAGTCACCTCCTTCTCCTTCTCCTTTGCAATGTAAGCATCACTGACGTCTGTGCCTTTACATGTCGGCTTCCTTCTCTAACCTCTGAGTTCTGCACGTGCATTTACAGTATTTTGAGGACTCTCACACCCTTAATAAGTAAAGGAGTTCCTGGCAAGTAGCAGGTACTCAATTAGCAATTGCAGAAACTTTGATGAAAATAACCATTTTCTTCTCTAGCATGACCAACATCAACGCTGATAGCAATTCATATTAAGATGAGAGATACATGAGTCTAGAAATGCCTCCATATTCTGCCCTATTTTATGTTTATTCAAATATAATCATCATTTAAAACCCTGTATTCTTGAGATGAGTGGACTTGACCACCAGTACAAATGCAAATTGAAATAACATTGGTAAGCTTACCTTTCGTGAAGTCCAGGGACAATTTTTGAATGTCTTCACTGAGGTTTTCTATGTTAATGAAATCTGTATCTTCCCTCTCTCTAAAATTGCTTGCTCTTAAAGCTCTTCTGGGGGAGAGTTTATATCACAATAATCAATAAATGGGAAACATGTCTCTCACTGACTTTTTTTTTAACTTGTTCACCCTGAAGGGAGCTGGTAGGTAACCAAGACCCAGGTGAGGGACCATCAGGAAAAAAGCCAAGTATCAAATGACCAAGACCATTGAGGAGGAGAACTTAGGCATTATTTCTCAAGTGCTTTTACAATTAAGAAAACAAGAAAATCAGTTTCTCTGGAGACTGAGCAGTGATGAGTGACAGGTTTTCACAAAAGCATATGAAAAGCTAAATTAAAAGAAGTTTTGAGAGAAGTTAGTTACTCCTGCTTCTTGGAGGAACTGATCGTGGAGAGCAGAGGCATGTTCACTCCGCTGGCACCGCCTGTCCTGCCCTGGAATTATTAACCGCACTTGCAGGCTCATCTTCCTGATCTAGACAGTGATGCTTGGGATTACCCTAACAGGGACCAGAGCCACATGAGAATCCCATAGGAAAGATCCAGGTGATTCTTTGTCAGTGTCTTCTTAAGGTAGCAAAGCACACAGTGCAGATCCTAGAAAGATTAATTTTAGAGAGCAGACAGAAGGAAAATGTTACTTTAATCTTCCTCTGTGCTCACTATAGAAATAAAAAATTCAGATGTCTTTATTTTTGTATCATTTTCACTGCACTGCTTATGGGTTTCCTTCAAATCGAGTCTCTAACAAATTAAAATCTCAACTGGCATGGGATATGTTTAGAATGCTAATGCATTTACCACTGAAAGAGAAATAGGTTTCTAAATACTGTTCTCGGATTGATAGTGCCATGCATGACAATTTGGGATATTTTCACTCACAGGTGATGCAAAACCCTATTAGATTTCAGAAGGACAGTTGCATTATCACTAATACATCATGCCGGCTGGTGACTGAAGTCCCACCATCTCGTAACCCAGAAATAATACCGAAATACTTTTCACAGCTCAGTTATAAGGAGTTCACAGATTTTATTAGGTCGCTTAGTTTCATAAGCAAAATTTAAAATATTTATATTTAATTTTAACTATTCTATAAGTTGACTAAATTGGTACTTTAAGGATTTCTTTCATGAGATATCACCTTAAGTCCCAATCTGCTAACATCAGCACAGATAAATATCTATCAGGGAAAATCTAACCATTGTCAAGTCCTTAATCAGTTACTTTAAATGAACTTTTCCCCTTCTTACAGGCCAGGTTGGGTGAATTTATATCCAGGAGCATTTTCTAACATGGAGTCAGCACTTAACAGTGTCCCATTCTGTATTAAATACATACAGTGAAGGAAGAGTCATTAAGGGAAAGAATTCTCTCACATCAGTGCCACGGGCTGAAGTGAAGGAAAACACTGGCCAGTTATTCCAGGATAGATGTGCATCGACATAAAACGTATTCAACCCTTGGAAATATCCTTTCATCAAAAAATGAATCTTTTCAGCAGCAGAAGAAAATTAAATTGCAAGCAGCA
Source organism: Redunca redunca (assembly GCA_006410935.1). Taxonomy (NCBI): domain Eukaryota; kingdom Metazoa; phylum Chordata; class Mammalia; order Artiodactyla; family Bovidae; genus Redunca; species Redunca redunca. The sequence goes on from SJYQ01035785.1 coordinate 185,055, forward strand.
CTTGTGTCTGCATCTGAGCCCGAGGCTGGAGCTATATTAAGCCACTGGAGGGTCTGAGACATATTGAAGTAGCAGGAACATTGATGGCAAATGACTGTCTCTTCCCCGACTGACAAGCCCTTATGTGTGCACATAAGCGCCCCTGGGTCTCATGCTGACGGCAGAGACATGACTTGAGGCCCTAGCAACGTAGGAAGAATGAAGAGACGACGTGGCAGGCCCCCAAGATGACATTACAAAGAGTGATGTTTGAAATGCTTGGCGAGATAGTTTAAAAGCCTTGATATTCTAGGGCGTGTGGGCTTTTCTGCAGATTGTGAGAAAATGCTAGCAAATGTAGACACAGGAATGCCTGTTTTTGAGCTGGAGGAGTGGGTGTGTGTCTCCTGAGAGTTCCACATGGTCTTCTCCAGCCTCTCAGCTCTGTCTCCAACGTCCTGGACTATATCCTTCCCAGGCTAGGAAACCACAGCTTGCTTCCCTGTTGCTATAAGAAGTTCTGTTCCCATGGGCTCTATCCTAACCTTGTGTAACCAGGGGTTAGATTTTTTGCCACTTGGGAGATGCATATGCATAGATGGGTATACAGTTCCTTGAATGAATATACCAAGCTGGTGACATTGCATATTTATTATTGACACTCTCATAGTGTTGCTATCGATAATTAGTGCCTTGCACTTCCCCTCCCTCCTCCTGAAAAAGCCTCTCTCCCCTGGGTCTCCAGACAGCTGGCCCTCTCTGCAGACTTGGACTTACCAAGCCTGCACAATCATGGAAGCCAGACCCTTCAAATTCATCTCTTTCTACACACAGACAACTTGTTGGCTCTTCTCCCAGAGGATCCTGAATAATACAACACAATATAGGTTTTACATCACTCCTTCTTCAAACAGACCTGCTTTTGATTTATTATTACTATTAACTTTCATATTTGAGATTTCAGATGTGATTTCATTCAGAGACAAGTTTCCATTGATTATGCAGAGGAAAGTTTGTAAGCCAACAGTCTACAGTGTTCTGGGGCATGTGAAGGGCACTGGGAATGAAAAAAGAAAATGAGTACAGTCATGCTTTGGAAGAATAAATGACTACATCACAAAAGAAAGAATAAGCATTATGTGTTCCAAACTGACACCATGCCTGACATCCCGAGAACTGTGGGTGGTGCTCTTGCTAGTAATGATCTCACTAGTAATGGGGTTTAGAGCATATGGAGTCACCATAGCCCCGTTCTGATAGACACATGCACTAGCCACCTAGGGTTGCCACAACAAAGAGCTGGATGGCTAAAACAACAGAAACATTCTTCCTTAGAGTTCTGGAAGGCAGAGATGAGGATGCCAGCAAGGCTAGTGTCTCCTCAGGCCGCTCTCCTTGCTCTGTCTCCCTGTTTTTCCTCATGGTCCATGTGTGTGTGTCCTAATCTCCTTATAAGACGACACCAGTTCGGAATGTAAATTAGTGCAGCCGTGATGGAAAACAGAATGGAGGCTCCTCAAAAAACTAAAACCAGAGCTACGATGTGACACAGCAGGCCCGCTCCTGGACATAAACCCAGAGAAAATCGTAATTCAGAAAGAGATGCACACCCCGGTATTCACAGCAGCCTTGCTCGCGTCAACCAAGACACGGAGTCGATCTCAATGTCCATCGGCAGATGAATGGACACAAATGTCACACACACACACACACACACACACACACACACACACACACACACTCACACACAGGAATATGACTCAGCCATCAAAAGAATGAAATGTTGCCATTTGCAGCAAGATGGATGGACCTAGAGATGATCATCCTAAGTGAAGCCAAGTCAGAAAGAGAAAGACAAATACCATATTACCACTTATATGTGGAATCTAAGCTACAAGACAAATCAACATACCCACAAAACAAAAACAGGTTCATGGATATAGAGAACAGGCTTGTGGTTGCCAAGGGGGAGGGAGGTAGAGGAGGGAAGGAATGGGAGTTTGGGATTAGCAGACGCAAACTATTATATACAAACAACAAGGTCCTACTGTACAGCACAGGGAGCTAAGTTCAATATCCAGTAACAGACCATAATGGAGCAGAAAATGAAATAGAGAATACATGTATATACACACACACAGACATACATATGTATATATATATCCGAGTCACTTTGATGCACAGAGGAAATTAACACAACATTGTTAATCAACCATACTTCAATAAAAACAATAAAGGACCCCAGTCTTATTGGATAGAACCCCTTCTCCAGATGACCTCACTTTACCATAATGACCTTTCTTCAAACCCTATTTCCAGTACCAAACAGGATCACATTCTAAGGCACTAGGGGATTAGGACTACATTAGCTGATGGTATACAACATGCTGATTTGATGCTATACACACACACTGCTAATGATTATGACAGTAAATTTAGTTGATGTCCATTGCTTCACATGGATATAAACTATTTTTGTTGTGATGACAGCTTTCAAGATCTACTGTCACATCAGCCTTCAAGTGCACCATGCAGTGTTATTAACTACAGTCACCATGCTGTCCCTCACAGCCTCAGAACTTACACAACCGGAAGTTTGTACTTCCTGACTTCTTTCACCCATATTCCCACCTCCTTCTCCCAGCCACACAAAAGATAGAAACCATGTCATTTATGACAAAATGCGTGAATCCTGAGGGCATTATGTTAAGTGAAGTAAATCAGACAGAAGACAGATACTGTATGGTCTCACTTATGTGCAATCTGAAAATGCCAGACTCAGAGAAATAGAACAGATTGGTGGTTGTCAAACACTTTTAAAACTAAAATTTAAATAGGCATTATTTATTTATCCATTAATCTATTTTAAAAATACACGTTGAACCCTGCTGACCAAGACTCTCGGCTAACAACTGAAGATACGCAGTGATGGGAAAAGCAGAATAGTTTTTGTCTTTGTTGCTCACGATCGAGTGGGAGAAGTTATTTAGTGAGAGAATCATGCATGATCTGCAGATAAGATTTGTGACCTCACATGATTTTCTTACCCTTTTGTGGGGAGTTATTTTTATATCAGATGAGGGAACCAGGAGACTTTTCTATAAATGTGTGCTCTGGTCTTATATCTCCTCCCACGAGTTCCTCCAGTTCTGACTGATCCATACTCCACACACATCACAGGAGAGAGAGAGAGAGAGAGAGAGAGAGAGAGTGTGTGTGTGTGTGTGTGTAGTCCCTCGATGAGTTCTCCCTCGGGGCCCCTGCAGGAGCTGGTCCCTCTCAGGACGCCACCTCCCCCAACCCTGCACTCCAGGTTGTTTTGAGGTGGCTTCTTCTTGAAATCAAGCTACATCACCCTAGAGATCAACCCCATTTACACTGGTTCCATCTCAATCCCAGCATCCATGCTCACTTCTATTACCATATCTGGTTTCTTGATTTTGCCTGTGTGTGTACGCATGAGTGCTCAGCAATGTCCAACTCTTTCTGATCCCGTGGATTATTAACCAGGCTCCTCTGTCCATGGGGTTCTCCAGTCAAGAACACTGGAGTGGGTTGCCATTTCCTCCTCCAGGGGATTTTCCCAACCCAGGGAAGGAGCCCAGCTCTCCTGTGTCTCCTGCATTGGCAGGCAGCCCCTTAACCATCATGCTACCTGAGAAGCCCTTGATTTTACTTACCTTCCCTTCAAAACAAACCTCCATGAGAACTAGAACATCACCACGACGTTCCTAGTGCTTAAAATGTTGAATGGCACAGAGATTACCAAATAAATTCATTGATTTTGAAATTTTTAGCAACATCAGAGACAGATACCAATGTAAAGTTATTAAACCACACGACTTAATTTTGACACCGTATCTGGGCTCACACCATGAGATCACTATCTACCTAGAACTACTATTGCTCTTTTCCTCAATCTCTTACTTGTCTTTATCTGGAAATTATTTTTTTTTCTTTTTTTAGGAATGAAACTAAGGTGACTGTAAAGCGCTTTGTTTGCTTTTAAGCACACGCATGCTGCTATTTTTATGGATGATTCTATTTGTTCTGAGATAGTCTGGTGGCAAGACTGCAGTCTAAGGAGTAAAATGAAACGGATGTTTTTGAATCATCTGTGGAAGACGTTTCTAAGGATCAGATGAGCCTTGCAAGGAACTAAGCGCCAGAGTGGAGTCTGCAAGTACGATTGCAGTGATCGTTGTCTCTAACGGATACTCGGAGATGGAAACGTGGGGTGAGACATTGAAAGACACGCATTTCAGGGTCATTCGAAGCTATACTCCCAGGTACCCTGAGCCTCTTAGATATTACCATTCTATATACATTTTTTATGAACATTTTCCTCACTGTTAAAAAGACCTCTTATGAACAGCTTGCTTTCCCTTTACTTAATGTTTTCTCAACATGCCTAAGCCATCAAAGAGGCTTCATGAAGTAACTAATGCTTCTGCAACTTTGAATCTTGGGGGAAAAAAAGACCCAGCATCTATTAGCCAAATGGTGAGACAGATGTTCCAGAATGGCAGTGCCTAAGGAGATGGTTAAAGTGCCAAACAGCATCTTATTGTCCCTTTAACAAAAATATCCTTGAGAACTGTACTGCGCAGATAGTTTGAAGGAAACTAGTTTATGAATAAGCAACATAAAGTTGTATTTTATATTAGCTTAATAATAATGATTTTCTAGAACATAGCAGGCATTCAAATTATTGAGTGAATGAAAACCAATTACATACATGCAAAAAAAAATAAAGGAGGGATGAGATGCATGCATATGAATCAAAATGCACACATGCCTCATTATCTCAGGGTAAAGTGTTTATGTGTGTATTTCCTAAATGGTGACCCCAGTTCTTTAGTTCATGAGAATTAGGGTGACATTCCAGGCTTCCCTGGTGGGTCAGATTGTAAAGAATCTGCCTGAAATGCAGGCACAATCTCTGGGTCAGGAAGATCCCCTGGAGAAGGGAATGGCTACCCTTCTTCAATAATCTTGCCTGAAGAGTTCCACGGACATAGGACCCATGTAAGCTACAGTTCATGCAGTCCCAAAGAGGTGGACATGACTGAGTGACTAACAGTTTCACTTTATCTTTTTTAATTTTCTAGGACAAATTCTAATTTTTAATAGTTGATATGAAACCAGGTATTAAAAGGGACTTCCCTGAGCCAACATGTTACTCTTTACCACTCTAATGAGAGAATGTATCAATGGCTGAAATGGGAAACAAATACAATAAACAGAATAGAATTTCAATAAACTTTTTTTCTGGAGAAATTTTATATTGCGGTTTTAAATATCTCATGAACTTGACTCTGAACTATCCTCAGTATTAAATTAAAAACAAATCAGTCAGCAAATTAAACTGTCATAGCATGTATATTCTGACTAATTTAACCAGACTTCCACTATTTGGCTCCCAGTCTAAAGCTAACATTTTTAATTAACGAAAAACAAAACACAAAGGCAAACCTTTGACATTCTTTCAGAGTTAAAGAGCAAATACTATATTTACCCATTACTTTTTCATTATCCTGTGTTTTGCAGGCATTTCTATACTCTTATAAATCTTCACATAGTTCATACATCAATTAAATTGCTTGTCACAAAAACACCAAATCTTAGCGTTAGAAGAAGGGGTATAAGAGCTGGTTTCCAATTTTTCAAGTCTGTCATTTTTAGAAATTCTGTTTTTTTCTTTTAAACCCACAATCATAATTCTAATTTAGATATCCGTTGGTTAAAATACGCAACAACAAAGGACACCTATGCCCTCTGAGCTTTAGGCACATCGTGTAAACAGCACACAGCGGCCGCAGTGTGCAGACATGCGCAGCTCGGTCAAGATCTGTGTCTGCAGCTGTGATGCTCTGTGGGCCTGCACATCCAGCAGCCTTCCGCGGGCCTCAGTCCTGGACTAGCAGCCCCGGCCACAGCCGTGCCTCTTCTCCACTAAGTCTCCATCCTGCCTCAGCTTATGCTTCAACAGCAGAGGGAAAGCCAGTGTTTTTCAAAAATAGACCTTTAATTTTTTGGCATCATTAATCTCTATATTGAGCTAAAAACATCTCTCCCTCTAACTCACATATTTTGCTCCTGGTTCCTACATTTGAAACCCAGACTACAACCCCAACTTTTTCACCCAATGCTGCCCAGATCGACTCAAATCTTCTCCTTGATGAACAACTTCTGGTGGTTTCTTTTAAACTTTTCTCTAAGGTAGGATTCTAAGCGTCATCCTTATTTAAGCTTCTGTTGCAAGAGCATCTGGTTTGCCAATCTCTCCATTAGATTCAAAACTAATTTCAGATCTTGCCATGAGACTGTCCACTTCTCATTCTAGAACATTCTCTCAGTACACCCATCCTAAGTTCGATTTTGGAAATATGATGTCACTATTACTACTAGTTGACATTTAAATGAAACAAAAAAATCCCCCCTATGGTTGGTTGATGTTACTATCATCCTGATTGCTCAGTGTTAAACAGATGTCAAATTCTGTCTCCTCATTGTACATTGCTAATATCAATTATTTTTTAACCTCAATTACAGGACAAACTGGGTTCTAATCTTAAATCTGGCAGAGATTGTTGAAGATCCTAGTGACACAGTAGTAAAAATAACACACACATTTCCTGTCTGCATGGAATGTACACAAAGGTGATATCGATGACTATAACTTCTATTACTTAGAACATCCATAAATGACATGAGTTTACTCAGCTTTCTAAAACAACCCTCAGCCACAAGGATCACTGTTCATATTCCGTAGATGAATGTTGTGGTGATTTTTCATTTCAGCATTTTTAAATTTTTATAATCACAAAATTTAAAGAGGTGATTAATACAGTATTTTCTAATGGCATCAATTTTCAATTATTCACTCTGGTGGCCTGTAAATTTCTACTTTATTTGGAAGTCTTGCTTTCCACTTCTCTGTGATTAATACAAAATAGTCTGCTCTGCTGACAGTACCTTTGTGACTTGTTAAAAATTCTCTTTTAATAATATTTTTTCCTTAAAAAGGAGGGAAATCCTTTAAGGGCATTGTTTCTTAAGTATTTTTTGAATGCCTACTATGTCCAACTGTATGCATAGAATATATTTAAATAAATTTAAACCAAGTGTTTGTTTCTTTCAGAATAATTAAAAATAATGGCAATCCAGGGATGATACTGGCAAATTATGCCCATACTCTGTGCACATGAAAGCTAACAGATACGACAAAAATAGGAAAATATATGAAAGATTTTAAACTGGTAAAAGATAGTCATATCAAGTTAAATTACTATTTGGTTTATTGGTTTTGAAAAAAAAAATGGAACTATAAATAACAAAGGCTTCTTTGTTAATGCAAGGTTGCAAACCAATATTTGAACAGTAGGAAAATCAGTAATAATAACTTATAATAGGATATCATGCAATGCACTTAAGAAATAGCAGAAACAAAGTTTCTAAAAAGATCTCGCATGAGCAAAACAGAACAAGCCTGCAACCTGCACCCTGTGAGGAGGTGCTGACCTCAGGGTCCTACCTTCATCTACAGGAGTCTCGGATTCACTCTCTGTAAAATGGAAGTGAGAGGAATGCTCACTTTGGAGCCTTGCTTTAGAACATGCCCTTGAACACTAGAGAGAGGACACACACAAAGTAAAAAGCAGAGTAGTTTAATTTACACTGGCTGAACACAACTTTCCACTGCATCCCAACGAGATGATGTGAGAACCATGACGATGAACCAAGAAAGCAGACTCGAAGGGCTTGGCTGGCCTTCTGGCACTCAGCACTCCAGGGACTTAATTATTACAATGGCATGACTTGTAGGATAATTAAATTCCCATCTCATTCTCAACAAGGCTGTCTAAACCTGCCCTCCTCCACCTTCATTATTATATATAAGATAACAGTCCTTTAGGAATAAAATAAAACCTTTTTTTTTTTTTAATTTAGAAAAGGTCTATTTGTATTTCTTCTCATGAAGAAGGACGTTTAAGGGAGCAGGTCTGTCTGGTGACTCAGGACTCGGGCAAGGCCACCTTGTCACCAGTGAATGGGGAATCTTCAGTGAATCAGAGAAATTAATAACGACTTTGGCAGATCAACTCAAGCCCTTGGTGGAAGGGAATGACAAATACTTGCAGAAAGCCCCAGAAGCTCTGTTGGCTATATATACGCATGCCTCACTTCCCAGGCAAATTATTAAAAAAGAGTAATCTTTTAGGACTCAACTCTGATCCATGGTGGGAGCAAGAGAGAGCTGATTTACGTGCTCAGGGAGTACAGTCTGTTTGGTCATGTCACTAACTGTAACTTTATCATATTTTTAGCAGAATTGTCACTGGGAAAAAATTGGATTTTTAAGAAAGTAATAGCTAGAGACCAATGTCATTCAAAGTGGTTCACGAGAGACCCCATCTCCACAGACTCCTCTGAGCAAGCATCCGGGAACTCGGTGTTTGAATTCATCATTGTCAGGAACTGAAGCCCTCTTAGCTTTATTTCCAACAGACAGGGATGCAGATTTTCATTGGCAATGAGGTTTCATGACCTTAGCAACAGTTAAGTGAAATATCGTCTGCCTCCTGGAACAATCAGAATGATTTTGTTTTGTTTCGAAGAAAAAAGATCTCTTCAAGGTTAAAGCTGGTTGAAGTAGTAACTCTTCCTGAAATTCTCATCAGTAATTCCCTATGCATTTAAAAATTGTGACTGTAGTTCAGTTACAGTTTTAGGTAAGTAATGTGAATATATAAGTCAAAGTTTAAAACTAAAAGAAGTAAAAGTTCAGTGTCTAATTATATAATGCAACTTAATGAGGACTCTGGTGAATCCACTTTTGTATTAAGAATGCACAGGTATATTTGAAAAGAAACAAGTATAAGGCAAATCTGTGGACCCTGATTTGAAGCCAGGAGGATAGTTTCTAAAAATGCCACATATGGTTAGGAAAAAGTACATGTGAACTAAATAAATGTACATCTTGCTTAGCTTCAACTAACCAACTAGATGACTCAGACAAGCTCCTAAGCTACTTTCCTCTCTGTTTCTTCATATGTAAAACTAGGATAACAGTAAAATATATTTCATAGGATTGTGTGGATTAACTGGGTTAGTGTTCATTAAGCACTCAACTTCTATAGCTTGACATTTAAGATAAATATCCAGAAACATTAACTGCTATTATTAACACACCCCATTTCTTCTTTAGACAATAAACTTATTATTTTTTCATGTAGCTAGGCGCTTTATCTTTACTAGCCAAAAACTGGAAACAACTCAAATGTCTATCAACAAATGAATGGATAAATGGTAGTACATTCACTCAATGGACTATTACTCTGCAATAGAAAAGGAATTAACTACTGAAGCACACACACACATAAAAGAATCTCCAAATAATTATGGAGAGTGAGAAAAGCCAGACAAAAATATGTCTCTCTCTCTCTCTCTCTCACACACACACACACACACATATATATATAACACATGTATATGTATGTATATATATATATATATATATATATATATATGAAACTCCTTCAGTCAAGATAATGAATATGCCCACCACCCTTAAACATTGCCTTGTGCACTTTGATAATCTTTCTAGACACTCCTCTGGCGGCTCAATTGGTAAAGAATCTGCCTGTAATGCGGGAGACCCAGGTTCAATCCCTGGGTCTGGAAGATCCCCTGGAGGAGGAAATGGCAACCCACTCCAGTATTCTTGCCTGGGAAAGACCATGGACAGTGGAGGCTGGTGGGATACAGTCCGTGGGGGTCTCAGGTAGTCAGACACCTTGTAGCAACTAAACAACAATAACAACACCCTCTGGTCCCCAGGCTATTTGCAAACACAATCTTCTCCACTCCACAAAGATCACTTCATTTTTCCTAGTGCTGTAGTCCCATGTTCAGAAGCCTGCTGGAACACGTGGAGCCAGAATGCCACTGTGACCCCCCATGCCTGGTAGAACCTCTGTCCCTCGAGTGTGGGCAGGATGCATGAAAGTGAAATCGGTCAGTTGTGTCCAAGTCTCTGCGACCCCGTGGACTGTAGCCTACCAGGCTCCTCTGTCCACAGCATTTTCCAGGCAAGAATACTGGAGTGGGTTGTCATTTCCTTCTCCAGGAGGTCTTCCTGACCCAGGGACTGAAGCCGGGTCTCCCGCATTGTAGGCAGATGTTTTACCGTCTGAGCCACCAGGGAAGTCAGGACACATAGGCCACTTCTAACTGACATTGCTGCTGTCACTCCTGAGATGATGCAGTGTTACATGCAAGGGAGGGGGCGTTTGCAGGTGCACTGAAGATCCTCAATTAATTGACTTGAGGTGATCACAAGGAATCAACTCTGGGCAGCATGACCTCTCTGCTGAGCTGTTCTGGTTACAGAAAGCAGCAGCAACTGTGCTGCCCTGCTGGCTCTAAGGTGGGGGGGCACACTGCCTTGTGATGGGGGGCCCATGTGGCTTGGGCCATGGGCAGCTGTCAGGAAGTTGAGGCTTGGATACAACCAGAAGGACCAAAGGGAACACAAGGGACAGAAATCTGCCAGCAACAGTTTTGAGGAGGACCTAGAGCTTCAGGTGAGGTCTCACACCCACAGGGGCCGGGGGGCCCTGTGTTGTGGGGACTGTGGGACCCGGCAGAGTCTTGCCAAGCCTCCTGATCCAGGAAACCTGAGCTCTGCACCTGCCAAGGGCATGGTGACCTGTCACACAGCATCAGAAGACAAATACAGAAGGCTCCCTGAAGTCAAGCCTAACCCTGCGGGTACATCTTGAACTCATTTTCCTGTCTAACACAAGTGATTATGAAATGCAGTTGGGTCCTGATATTTGCACATCAGCTTCAGTGAGCAAAGAACAGTGGCTGACTGCTGCTGCTGCTACTGCTAAGTCACTTCAGTCGTGTCCGACTCTGTGCAACCCCATAGACAGCAGCCTACCAGGCTCCCCCATCCCTGGGATTCTCCAGGGAAGAACACTGGAGTGGGTTGCCGTTTCCTTCTTCAATGCATGAAAGTGAAAAGTTAAAGTGAAGTCGCTTAGTCATGTCTGACTCTTTGTGACCCCATGGACTGCAGCCTACCAGGCTCCTCCTTCCATGGGATTTTCCAGGCAAGAATACTGGAGTGGGTTGCCATTGACTGTTTAGATGTACTTAATCTCACGTGTGTCTCGTGCCACTTTCACTTTTCAGCATCAGTCATTTTTTTTTAATCCACCTTTTTGAATAAAAGGGTGCTTCCTTGTGTTTGAAATAACCAAGGGTAATTTTCCCACTGTGTTGTGTATCTTGAAGGATCATCTCTCCTTGCATTATTTTCTCCACATTTTTAAAGCCATGCCAGCGATCTCCCCACAACACACACAAATTCTCTTTAGACAGACACACACGCATTTATTTAATGTGTCATCCTGATTTTTGCTTTGCTGTGATTGCCACTTGGGATTGATAATAAGTTGACATTTTCTCTACTGGCAAAAACTGATGCCAAAGAAACTCAGACCATTTCAAAGGAGTTCTTCTAGCCCGCAACACCTGCATCTGCAGAGCTCCTGAATCAGGAGGCAGGACAAACTCAACAATCTGATGTGACATAGCACCTAGAAGAAGGCTCGTGTTTCTTCTACGTGCTCTAGACATACACTTGATGTTTTAGGCATTTAGGAGTTACTTCAATTCCTAACAATTTAAGTACTCTTGAACTTTTTCTATTCAATAAGTGATCTGGAATTATTTAACTCTTATTTGATAGCAAAAGTCAGGAGTTACTTGCTTAACTTATTCAGTAGTACTTCAGTTCAGCTTCGCACACTATTCCTTGTAGATATACACTCTGAGATGTTTCATAATGCTCAACTTCTTTCATCATTTAATGTACAAATAATAGATGGAGTTTAATTTTATAGCACATATTTTAATTTCAGTTCATATTATGCTGCTTGAAAATTCTGTGACTTGCTATCTGAAAATAAAATGGCATATTAGGTACTTCTGAGCTATGTGTATCTAATTATAGGTATCAAATATTTAGCAGGGTAATTTAGTAGCAGTAATTTTGCCAAAAAAAGGTGGCACTTTTTAAAAGAAAATCTTCAAAAAATATGTATTATTTTCTTTGAGGGGGTCCAGAAATATGATATAGTTACAAACAGAATATAGACTCCTGCAAAAACAATACTGTGTGTACAGAGAGGACCTAACTGCAGGAAGGAGGGTTCTGGTTAGAAGACTGAAGTATTCAGAATCAAAACAGAAGGATATGACACTATCAAGAATATAAGTTCAATCAAAGGCTTAACCGATGAATAAGATTTCAAGAGAAAAATGGACAAAGTGTTATTGAAAGCTCGGCCTCTCTGTATACAGTACATGTCCCGGCTAAGTCACTTCAGTTGTGTTCAACTCTGTGTGACCCTATGGACTGCAGCCCACCAGGCTCCTCTGTCTGTGGGATTTTCCTGGCAAGAATACTGGAGTTGCCATGACTCCTACAGGGGATCTTCCCAGTCCAGGGATCGAACCCATGGCTCTTGCATTGGCAGGCAGGCCCTTTACCATTAGCACCACCTGGAAGCCCCTCTATATTTAGATTCAGAATCAAATCCCAGAGATAGAGTTTGGGTGAAACAGAAAAGGACAGCTTTATTGCTTTGCAAGGCAAAGGGAGCCACACTGGATTTCTGCCTTGAAAGCTATGTGTCTCAACCCCAGAGAACTTGATGAGGGTTTTTGTAACAGTGGGTCAAATGTGGGGTCTGACTCGATCAAGGAGGGTGGTCTGTCTCCTAATTTAATGACCTTCTCTGATCCTTTTTAATTCTGCCTTGGGTGGTTTCTTGGTGGCTCCTCTGCTGTTTGGCAACTGTTTGAAACCACTCTTTGGAACTCAGAGGAGGTCATAGAGGCCAGAGCCTTGCCTACAAGAAATGGGACAAAAATACCTCTGTGCCCAAGAGCCCCTTAGGTAGAATGGTTCAGCTATTGAGTTTGTCATGCATGAGATTGTCTTACGGATATTAGGGGGAAAAAAAAAAAAAAAGAAAAGAGAGAAGAGACCAGTATTAAGATTCCAGAACCTTGTGTTACAAGTAGTGTAATCTAAATTAGAAAGCATTAAATAGTAAACTTAAAGTAATATACTCTGAGCACACATTTAAATTTCAATACAAACATTTGCTAAGTAGTTAGCAAGATTCTAAAAGGAATCAAAACAAAAAATCTGAAACTATGTCGCCCATGATATATACCTGGTTATAATGTGATGATACCAAAATGTGATCCACTGGAGAACGGAATGGCAAACCACTCCAGTATACTAGTTGTGAGAACCCTATGAACTGTATAAAAAAGGCAAAAAGATATGACACTGAAAGATGAGCCCCCCGCCCCATCCCACCCCCTAGGTTGGAAGTTGTCCAAAATGTTACTGGGGAAGAGTGGAGAAGTAAAGCTCCAGAACGAAGCGGCCGGGCCAAAGAAGAAACGCTGCTCAGTTGTGGATCTGTCTGGTGATGAAAGTAAAATCTGACGCTGGAAAGAACAGTTTTGCATAGGAACCTGAAATGTTAGGTCCATGAATCAAAATAAGTTGGACGTGGTCAAGCAGGAGATGGCAAGAGTAAACATTGACATCTTAGCAATCAGTCAACTAAAATGGATGGGAATGAGTGAATTTAATTCAGGTGATCATTATATCTACTACTGTGGGCAAGGATCCTGTAGAAGAAATGGAGTAGCCCTCCTAGTTAGCAAAAGAGTCCAACATGCAGCACTTGGGTGCAACCTCCAAAATGACAGAATGATCTCTGTTCGTTTCCAAGGCAAACCAGTCAATATCACGGTAATCCAAGCCTACGTCCCAACCACCAACGCTGAAGAAGCTGAAGCTGATCAGTTCTATGAAGACATACAAGAGTTTCTAGAACTAATACCAAAAAAAGAGATATATTATTTATCACAGGGGATTAGAATGCAAAAGTAGGAAGTCAAGAGATACCTGGAATAAAAGGCAAGTCTGGCCTTGGAGTACAAAATGAAGTAGGCCAAAGGCTAACAGAATCCTGCCAAGACAGCACACTGGTTGTAGCAAACACCCATTTCCACAATACGAGAGAGGACTTTAAACATGGACATCAGCAAATGGTCAATACTGGAACCAGATTGATTACATTCTTTGTAGCCAAAGATGGAGAAGCTGTATACAGTCATCATAAATGAGACCTGGAGCTGACTGTGGCTCAGATCATCCATCTCTTATAGCAAAATTCAGGCTTAAACTAAAGAAAATGGGGGAAACTACTAGGCAACTCAGGTATGACCTAAGTCAAATCCCCTATGAATATACAGTGGAGGTGATGAGTAGATTTATGGGATTAGGTCAAGCAAACAGGTTGTCTGAAGAACTATGGGCAGAGGTTTGTAATACAGTTCAGGAGGCAGTGAACAAAACCACCCCAAAGAAAATGAAATGCAAGAAGACCAAGGGATTGTCTTTACAAATAGCCAAGAAAGAAGAGAATGGAAAATTATGAGTGCTTCTTGTCAGGAAGCTATGAAAAACCTAAACAGTGTTTAAAAGCAAAGACATCACTTTGCCAACAAAGGTGGGTGTAGTCAAAGCTATGATCTTTCCAGTAGTCATGTACAGATGTGAGAGCTGGACAATAAAGAAGGCAGAGTGCTGAAGAATTGATGCTTTCAAACTGTGGTGCTGGAGAAGGTTCTTGAGAGTCCCTTGAAAAGAAAGGAGATCAAACCACTCAATTTTAAAGGAAAACAACCCTGAATACTCTTTGGAAGGACTGATGCTGAAGCTGAAGCTCAAGTAGTTTGGCCACCCAGAACGAAGACATGTAAATGACCCTGATGCTGGGAAAGGTTGAGAGAAGGAGAAGGGGGCACCAGAGGATGAGGTGGTTGGATGTTATCATCAATGCAATGGACATGAGTTTGAGCAAGCTCCAGCAGACGGGGAAGGATGGGGAAGCCTGGCATGCTGCAGTCCATGGGGTGGCAGAGAACTGGACACAGCTGAGCAAATGAACAACAAATTTTTGTATCCTTCCATTAAAAGTGAAAATGCTATGGCTATGTAAATACCTGTGATTCATAAATAGGTATGAGTCATAATAAATATTTGGTCATTCCTATTTACTTCCCTGGTGGTTCAGATGGTAAAGCGTCTGTCTACAATGCAGGAGACCTGGGTTCTATCCCTGGGTCGGGAAGATTCCCTGGAGAAGGCAATGGCAACCCACTCCAGTACTCTTGCCTAGAAAATCCCATGGACAGAGGAGCCTGGCGTCCATGGGGTCACAAAGACTCGGACACGACTGAGCGACTTCACGTATTCCTGAGACAGAGCTCCTAAAGCCTTTGGAATTTCCTACATAATGATTGCAACAAAGATGTCTTTTGTTTATATTAATGGTGTTGCTATGGAACACACCTAAGGTTGGGGGCTGGTTGCCAGAGGACCAGTCATGTGATTAGAGGGTTGGACCTTTCGGTCCTACCCCCTGACCTGGAGTGCAGAGGGGCTGAGTCAATCACCAATAATTAAAATCAATCACACTGATACAGTGAAGCCTCCGTGAAAATCCAAGAGAACAGGATCCAGAGAGTTTCCTTGTTGGTGAGCATGGGGGCTGCTGAGAGAGAAGCCCCAGAGAGGCCATGCAAGCTCCGTGTACTTTCCCTATAGCCTGCCCTTCTCATTCTTCCATCTGGTTGTTGCCAAGTCCTAACTGGTAAACCAATAAGCAAAATGTTTAACTTCTGTAAGCTGTTCTAGCAAATCAATCAAACCCAAGGACAGAGTCATGGAAACCTCTGATCTCTAGCCCACCAGAAGATCAGGAGACAGCCTGGACTTGCTATTGGTGTCTAAAGAGATAGGGTGGGGGGCTCTCTTGGAGGATTGAGCCCTCAATCTGTGGGATCTGACGCTGTCTCCATGTAGACAGTGTAGGAGTTGAGTCAAATTGTAGGACATTGTAGTGCTGGAGAATTGTTTAGACTAGATATAGGTGGGAGGGTTCCACCATATAGGCAATGGTGACCAGAGTCCTTACTAGGAAAAATCAGGTCACTGAAAATTTGAATTTTAGGAAATTGATCAAAACAAATTTTTCATAGGTAATGGTGGTTAATTAAATTTTGTTTATACCTACTAAAATACTAGAGAAGGTAGGACAGCATGAACTACCTGCAATTTGAACTTCATTATTTGCATTTATGGGCTTCCCTAGTACCTCAGAAGGTAAAGAATCTGCCTGCAATGCAGGAGGCTTGGGTTTGGTCCCTGGGTTGGGAAGATCCCATTGAGAAGGAAATGGCAACCCACTCCAGTATTCTTGTCTGGGAAATCCCATGGACAGGGGAGCCTGGTGGGCTGGTCACAAAGAGTCAGACACAACTGAGTGACTAAGCACACAGCAGCTTTGAACTCAACATGTACTATAATTTTTGAAGACTAATTTTTAATACATATTTCAACCAAAATCTTTTTTTTACCTAACATGTTTTAAGGCAGAAATGGAATTAGGTAAAATAATTTTTTGAGAGCAGAAAACAATATTAAATGACTCACATTTAGTTTACTCTTAGGCTGCTGCTGCTGCTAAGTCGCTTCAGTTGTGTCTGACTCTGTGCGACCCCAGAGATGGCAGCCCACCAGGCTTCCCCATCCCTGGGATTCTCCAGGCAAGAACACTGGAGTGGGTTGCCATTTCCTTCTCCAATGCATGAAAGTGAAAAATGAAAGTGAAGCCGCTCAGTCTTGTCCGACCCTCAGCGACCCCATGGACTGCAGCCCACCAGGCTCCTCCATCTATGGGGTTTTCCAGGCAAGAGTACTGGAGTGTGGTGCTTAGGCACGTATCAGTAATTCTGAACATTAACAGGGACCGTGGCTACATAACTACCACAAAGCTAAGGTTCTTCTGGGTCATCGACAGCTCCACTGACATGCATCTCCTGAGTCAGTTGCCATAGGTCAGAACTCCAGAGGGGCTCTGCGCAGGCTAACAGGATGGTAGAACAGAGAGGGGGGCAGTGGGCTGCCGTTCCTTCTCCAGGATGGTCTCTGCAGGACACGCTTATTTTAGGATTTGCATGTTTCTTAGAAGGTTATGAATTGAAAGCTCTGTCACTCTTCCCCAGCGAGTTTATTCTGGGCCCCCAATCATTTGTCATAAAATCTGACTTTGCCAATCATTTCCATGTAATTTCATGTATTTCAGAATTTGCCCTTTGGGTTTTTCATGAGACTCAGAATCTTCATTAGCCTGGCAAATATTAGCAGACCAACTAAGTGCCTCTCACAGGTATTTTTGACCAAATGCCAATCACCAGTTTCTCTCTGTGTCTCTACAGTGCGCTTTCCCCACTTCTATTGCAGTTTAAGATCTGCCTTGAGTAAAACAGATTCTAGAAACTTCCACTTCAACTTGGAGTTTCACTCCTACTTCCTGGTGCCCTTCTTATATGCTCTGTTTTTTTTTTTAATAATATGAAGATATTTCTTTTTCCCTGTCCCCCATTCTTTCTCAGTGCAGGACTTAGCATCTTGGTATGTGATGGCAGTTTTCTTTCTTCATTTTAACGGGAAGTAGCAGTCCTAGCTGATCTATGATAATGGACTTGAACCCTCCTTTCATCCAGTCCCTTAAGATAAACTTGGTGGCATGTGGTCTTAGCCTTTAACATAGAGGAGCAAGTTTACCAGCTAAATGCACAATATAACTGAGGATTAAGTAAGGGGCAGAAAAACCTAGACTAGTAAAGAGGTTTCCCTTACAAGATGAGAGATTAAATTCATTTAAAGGAAGAATAAGACTGGGAATGGTCAGTGAGAAAAAGATAGAAAAGAACCACAAAACAGAAGCATAGGATGTCTATACACGAGCAGAGTGGAGGCCAACTGAGAGTGAACACTCTGTAGAGATGTTGATAAATCAAATGGAAAGAGGCGCAATATAGCAGAATGACATCAAAGGAAGAGTGTGCAATGGGCAGAGCCCTTGTTAAAGACTAGAGCACAGACACTTGGTCATGGTAACTGGCGGTTTACTCTCATCTACAGCATAGTCTATACAATAAGTAAAGGTGCAGCTCAAAGGTTGGGATGATGGCCTTGGCAGACATTCCTACCTGTGATGCAGAGGAGTTAATTTGATGTTCCATGCGCAAAAGGAAAAGTGACCCCTGAGACTGCCTGCAGTCTGCAAGTCAAGGCAGTTGACTTGGCTTACCAGGGAAGTCCTGGAGAGAGATCAGTTTTAGTGAGGCTGTGAACCGGTGACTGGAGGACCTAGATAACCAACACAGGGCTTCAGAGCAAGTTTTCTGCAGCTCTTATAAAAATATTTGTGAAGGATAGTATTTTTTAAGACATATTTTAATGAAAGAGATTATGTTCTGTAACAGTGTCAATATATCTGGGATTCTTATGTTCTCAGGTCATAAATTTCAAGGTATACTCTACAGGTAAATTATGTAGACATTTACACTTTTCTTCACAAAGGCTCCAAATAAAAGAACGAAAAAATAATAGGTATGTCTCAGGATAGAATCAGTTATGGATTTAATGTACTCTGTCTTGGTTTGCAAAACTGATTTTCCATGTGCTGTCTTACTCTCTCTTGCTTGTCACCTTTGACCACACGTTCTCTCAACATGGTCACTGACATTGACTGTTTAAAAAATCATGTTCATAGGCATGCTGTTGTTGTTGTTCATTTGCTAACTTATATCAGACTCTTTACAACTCCATGGATGACAGCACGCCAGACTCCCCTGTTCTTTACTATCTCCTGGAATGTCCTCAAACTCATGTCCATTGAGTCGGTGATGCCATCCAACCATCTCATCCTCTGTTGCCCCCTTCTCCTCTCGCCCTCAATCTTTCCCATCATTAAGGACTTTTCCAATGAGTTGTCTCCTTGCATCAGGTGGCCAAAGTATTGGCCTATGAGCATGCTTCCCAAGAGCATCATTTAATAATTTGTAAAAGACTAACCAAATAAAACAGATCTCAAACCTTAAGCTAAGCTAAGCTAAGTCACTTCAGTCATGTCCAGCTCTGTGCGACTCCATAGACGGCAGCCCACCAGGCTCCCCCGTCTCTGGGATTCTCCAGGCAAGAACACTGGAGTGGGTTGCCATTTCCTTCTCCAATGCAGGAAAGTGAAAAGTGAAAGTGAAGTCACTCAGTCGTGTCCAACTCTTTGCGACCCCATGGACTGCAGCCTACCAGGCTCCTTCGCCCATAGGATTTTCCAGGCAAGAGTACTGGAGTAGGGTGCCGTTGCCTTCTCCGTCTCAAACCTTGTGAAAGACTAAAAAGTTGTATCATGAAATTAATGTTGAAGATACTCTTTAGATTTGAAAAATGAATATATTATTTCACTATTTATCAATACATTGTTTTCAAAAGAAAATAGAGTATACAATTATCTCAAAGAAAAAGAATTTAGTTGTTTTTAAATAACAAATGAGTATAGTAAAAGGAATATGTTTCAACTTAAATATCAGTGAATCTTGCTTCATTTGTGTTACTATGGTAATTATGATTTACAGAAATTAACACAGGCAGAAAATTTAGGTATTTAGGTACAATTATGGATTTCATTACAGATGAATATTTTCCATTTACAATAAGATTTCTGGGGAACTAATTTATAATAAGAGGTATTATGATATTTAATTTTTATAAGGTGAACCTGGTCATTATTTTATAAGGGAGAATATTTGAAGTGAAGTGACAATTTTGTTTCTCCACAATGGTATGCACCATTTTGTCCTGAAATCTCTTTAATGGCTGGCTTTTTCTTTTTTTACTGATAATACTGACATAAAAAGTAGAAAATTTCAAATTTTCACCCCACCTAGCAAAAATCACCACTATTTAGCTATTTCTTTTTGAATCAATGTGTATAATGCACTTGATTTGCACTCTAATTAACACATTATCTTAAGGGAAAAAAAGAGAAAACAACAAAACAGAACTGATTACCGGACACTGCGGTTATCTTTTGTTAGTTGTTCGCTGGAAACTTAATCCTTTGGGCTCTGAACAGCAATCAGTAATTAACTGTAAGTCAAGCAAGGGGAGTGTGGGCAGGCTACTTCATGCTCTGTGCACTGGACCAGGAAAACATCTGTAGAAAATAAAGCTTTATGTGATAGGGGAACTATAGAGGAAGAGGGAAGAGAAAAGACGAAAGCATAAAGAAGAAGAGAGAACAAGAGGATGACAAAAGTCAAAGAAATAAACAAGAAAGTAATCACATTGTGTAAGAATAATATCTGAGCGTGAGAGTGAGGGCGTCCTGAGGGTGGGGTCAGCGAAAGCATGAAAATCTGGTCACATCGAAGGCTGAGATATCAGTGGCATCAAAACTGGCAGGAAGAAGTGAGCTGGAGAGAAAGCAAAGAGAAGAATTCATCAGGTTTAGACAGTGGAGGGATGGTAACCACTGCAGAGTTAAGTCCTTGGGGACAGCAGTGACGATGGCTGAGGCCAACTGGAGGGACCATCGTAGGAAAGGAGTTCTGGAGGCTGGGCAGCATGGCTTTTGGGAAAGTCAGCTACATGTCCACTGAAGTCACCAAGAACTGGGAAGTATGGAGTGCATCTCTACACCAGGGTCAATTCAGTGAGGATGAGGAGGGACGGGCCTGACACTGATAGATGGCAAGGACACTGCAGTCGGTGGATGCTGTAAGCTGGTGGCCTGGGCAGCCAAGGGGAGGGCTGTTTGGGAAGGAGAAGGGTCTGAGGTCAGGATATGGGGCAGAGAGGACACCTGCCCCACCTCCGGGCAGGCAGAGGACAGTGAGATGACAGAGGACCACTGAGAGGCCCTGCGGGCTAAGCAGGAAGCGGTAGCAAACTCAGGACAGGGGAGGGTACAGGAGGTGTATAGATGCTACAGACAACTGACAAGGGACTCCAGAAAACACAGGAGACGGTCCCAGCGACTGAAGAAGGGTGAGCACAGGAGACAGAGCAGGGGGCACTCAGAGCATCAGGAGAGTGAGGAACCAACAGAGTCCCCTGCTTAAGGGAGGTCACTGGATGGCCGTAAGGAGCATGAGGCTAGTCCAGGTGGGTTCATGGTGAGGCTGTGAGTCGGTGGGTGTGAAGCAGTGGTCACGGGACACTGTCAGCTTTGTCTCCTCCAAGTGAACTGCTCCAGCTGCTCCACTCTCTCCAGACCATCAGGGCTTGAGTCTCACCTGGTGCCTCCTCCTTGAGCATCCAGGCACGCATGCTATGCCGCTTCAGTCGTGTCCAACTCTCTGTGACACTATGAACCATAGCTCACCAGGCTCTTCTGTCCATGGGATTCTCCAGGCAAGAATACTGGAGTGGGTTACTGTGCCCTCTTCCAGGGGATCTTCCTGATCCAGGGATTGAACCCACGTCTCTTACGTCTCCTGCATTGATAGGCTGGTTCTTTACCACTGGCGCCACCTGGGAAGCCCCCTTTGAGCATCCAAGCAGGATCTTATTCCTCTCATTTAAAATCTCTCTCTATGCCATGTCTCCTTGCTGGGTATTCCTCATCGCTTCACACACCTTTACAGAAAACTGTCCAGATAGTGTCCTGTGCTCCCTGTCTCCTGCAGGGGCTCTCAGTCTGCCAGGCATGCACACCCTCCATTCAACTATTAATAAAACCGCTCTCCTCAGCATCAACCATCTCCACGTCGTTCAACCCAAAGCTCGTCTTTGTGACCTCATCATTCTTTATCTATTGGGATGTTTGGGATCAGTGGTTGTGTCCTTGTCCCTCAACTTCAAGGATATTTCTCTGCTTGCTTCCTTCATTTTTAGTGGTTTCCCCTTTTCACATTTTTTTTTCTCTTTGCTAGTCCTTCCTTTTAAGAGCTCAGTCCTGAAGCTCAAAAATAAGACAGCACTCTTCCTTGATCTCTTCTGCCCTGCTTATTGCTACTTCTCACATGACACCTATTACTTGTAACTTGACATGTGATTTATTTAAGATACCTACTTTCTATCTTCTCCATGGAAAAAGTCAGCTCCACAATGGTAAAGATCTTGGTCTATTTTGTTCACTGATCTTTCCCACCCATCAATATCTGTGCCTGGTAAATGGATGCAGAGTCAATATTTACGGAAGAAGTGATTCCACTCCTGCGCATAGATCCAGACAAAATTATAATTCAAAAATATACATGCACCCCATGTTCATAGCAGCACTAGTCACACTGTCAAGACACAGAAACAACCTAAATGTCCATCAGTGGAGGAATGGGTAAAGAAGATGTGGTACAAATATACAATGACTATTACTCAGCCAGAAGAAGGAATGGAATAATGCCATTTGCAGCAATATGGGTGGACCAGACATTATCACACTAAGTGAGGTAAATCAAAAAGAGAAAGACAGATACTATATAATATCATTTACATGTAGAAGCTAAAATATGACAAAAATGAACTACAAAATGGAAACAGACTCAAAGACTCACAGACCCAGAGAACAGCTTGTGGTTGCCACGGAGGAGGCACTGACTGGGAGTTTGGGGTTAGGAGATGCAAACCATGATACATAGAATGGATATACAACAAGGCCCTACTGTATAGCACAGGGGATGGCTAGCATATTCAGTAACCTGTGACAAATCATAATGGAAAAAATATAAAAAAGAATATATAATATATATGTGTGTATAACTGATTTACTCTGATGTACAACTTGGTTCATAAAGAATCCGCCTGCAATGGAGGAGGCCCTAGTTCAATTCCCGGGTCAGGAAGATCCTCTAGAGAAGGGATAGGCTGCCCACCCCAGTATTCTTGGGCTTCCCTGGTGGACAGCTGGTAAAGAATCCACCTGCCATGTGGGAGACCTGGGTTCAACCCCTGGGTTCGGAAGACACCCTGGAGAAGGGAAAGGGTACCTACTCCATTATTCTGGCCTGGAGAATTCCATGGACTGTATAGTCTATGGGGTGACAAACAGTCGGACATGACTGAGCAACTTTCACTTTCACAACAAAGATTAACATTATAAATCAGTGATAGGTCGACAAAAATTAAAATGAAAAACACTATACACATTCACTAAATAGACCTTGAAAAAATATTTACAGAAGGAAGGAGTGAAAATGAGATAAGGAGAGGGCACTTATCACAAAGGAGGAAGTACAGGGCCACTGTGAACACCATTCTTGGACACTTCAGGCGGACTTCCCCTGACCTGGTGGCTTACAAAGTAGGCAATGAGAGCCTCAGAAACTTTGATAAGCATCACTTCCTAAAACTTGACCACATTCAACTGGTCCTCCCAACTATATAATATTTTGTATTTTCAGAAAATATAAGAAAAGGCAGCATGTCAACTGACAATGGGAAGAAAGCGACATTGTTTTCTGTAGTCCCTTTGTCTGAACCAGCTCTTTACCATCTGAACCACCACGGAATCCCGTAGTATGATGCAGTCTCACTCAATAATTTGGTTACATCAGGAGAATAAACTAAATTTGCTCACTTACTTATGTATTTATTCACTTATTTTCAAAGAAAAGCCTTATCTTTTTCATGTTTATCTTCCTTAATATTTTCTCCGCCAAATATCAATTTATTTTAAATTAACTAGCATAAGTAAAAACAATTAAATTACTTTCTCTAATTAGAAAAAAAATCTAAATTAAAAAATAAGGCAATGCTAATACTTGGGAACACTTAAAAACTTCAAAACATTAAATCAATAA
>SJYQ01035785.1:212819-245760 GCA_006410935.1 Redunca redunca
GTCACGAACCTCATTCCATAGTTCATCAGGCACTCTATCTATCAGATCTAGGCCCTTAAATCTATTTCTCACTTCCACTGTATAATCATAAGGGATTTGATTTAGGTCATACCTGAATGGTCTAGTGGTTTTCCCTACTTTCTTCAATTTAAGTCTGACTTTGGTAATAAGGAGCTCATGATGAGCCACAGTCTGCTCCCGGTGTTGTTTTTGCTGACTGTATAGAGCTTCTCCATCTTTGGCTGCAAAGAATATAATCAATCTGATTTCAGTGTTGACCATCTGGTGATGTCCATGTGTAGAGTCTTCTCTTGTGTTGTTGGAAGAGGGTGTTTGCTATGACCACTGCATTTTCTTGGCAAAACTCTATTAGTCTTTGCCCCACTCCAGTATTCTGCAAAGAGTTGGACAGGACTGAGTGAGGGACTTAACTTAATCTTTTTATCTTAAAATGTATTCTCTGGGAATGGGTCTAGTAAGATCTTTCTATGGTTAGTTCTAATCCTGTCATCTTAAAATGAAAATTGTGGGAGTGGGTCTAGTAAGAGCTTTACAACCTTGAGACATTCTTTTGATTTATTGCAATAACGAATTTAAAAGGTATATAACTCCCTTGCTAACACTAGCAAGGGGGCACTCTCTGCCCCCTTCTGATGTCTGTCTCAGAAGCATTCTCTGTCCCTTTTTCACTTTAATAAAACTCTGCTATGCAAAAGCTCTTGAGCGATGAAGCCTGGTCCCTGGTCCTGAAGCTAAATCTTCTTCTTCGGAGATCATGGATCTGACACCATTCACCATGAGCTACCAAGATCATTACATAAACTTGGTGAATGAACACTGTGCCAAAATCATACCAGAGGTGTACAGTAGGACCTTGTTGGTTATCCATTTTAAATACAGCAGGTTATACATGTTGATTCCAAACTATCTATTTGCCCCCTGGCAACCATAAGTTCTTTCTCTAAGTCTATGAGTCTATTTCTGTTTTGAACATAAGTTCGTTTGTATCATTTCTTTTTAGAGTCCAAATACACTCTGCTCAGTGTTATGTGGCAGCCTGGATAGGAGGGGCCTTGAAGGAGAATGGATACATGTACATGTATGACCGAGTTCCTTTGCTGTTCACCTGAATCTATCACAGTTAATCTGCTATAGTCCAATTAAAAAAAAAAAAGTTAAAGATAAATTGTACAGGAAGGAGTGACTGATCAACCTGGGTGCCTGAGGAGGAGGGAATATTCACACTCGAAGTGATGATTAACCTGGGCCTTTAATATCAGGAGGACTGCTTTAACCAGGGAGGTGAAAAGGGCATGACAATTTAAACCACACATACACACAAAAAGCAAAAGACCATAGGTTTTACACAGACTTGCCTGTATTTGGAGCTGCAAGTGCATACAAGCATGAAGACAAATCAGAGTAGGTAAGGACCTCGGAGAACCTGCGTCAGATACCCCACCTCTGTGCATGAGGGTTCCTGGGTCCAGAGGAGGCGGGTGACTTTCAAGCTTGTATCACTGGGCAAGGCAGACATGATTTACACCTGATGGTCTGTGTCCATCTGGTGCACAAGTGAGCTGCACAGAGGGGCAGGCAAGGATAGCATAAATCGTGGGACTGAGATGGTGAAGAGCCCAGGTGAACTTTAACATGTTCCTTAGATTCTTCATTATTTGCAAGTACCATGTGTGGGGAGGGATTTACAGAGACAGTTTCCAATATCTAAGGGCAAAAATGTTGAGATGACACATGGGGAAAATAATTCAGCATTGATCCCAACTCAAAATAGAACTCAGGAAGAAAGAGCTTCTTCTCTGATATCTAGTCTCATTCATTGACTGAGAGGGTATAAAACAGATTTCCTCAGTCTTTAAAACTGGCCAGTTCTTGCAATCAACTAAAGCCTAAACTACATTTTAAAACATGTGTTATCTGAATGAAATTCCTTTGCATTTGTGTTCCTGCAGAAATGTGTAATTATAGTTTTATATTTAAAATATAAAGAATATACTTACCTCTATGAAGATGTAATTTATGACTGTCAAATTGAATTTTAATAACAGTCAAATCACTTCGATTTTAGGTAGCTTTCTTTCATTACAAATGGAAGCAGGTTTTTGCCAGTGGAGTAAAGTTTTTTAAACAGCTTAAATATCTCCATTCCCTAAAGTCATAATTCAAACTGAAAGTTAAACAATGTTTTTCTCCAATATACATCCACAGAATCAGGGTGGATTTTTATCAAACCCTAGAGATTTCACTAATATGAATAAAAACGTTAAGGGTTCTTTTTAGGAAAGCACTTAAAACTGTTCCTTGCTTGACCTCGATTTTACAACAATAATTTAAAATGCACCTGTACCATCACCTTCTTTCTTTCTCAACAGTTTGATCTTGTACTTCATCTCAGAATACAAATCTTTATGTAATTCTAACCATTGGTAGAAATTAGGAATAATAATTTACAGAGTGAGGTGTTAATAAAACATAAATGAACTATATGAAAGAGTATGTCAATGTCTTCAAAATGCCCACAGCTGTTTTTAAACAATAACTGTTCCTGTGCATTCAATGCTGTTCTGATAGTCATAGAAGGGACTTGTTTGCTATATGCTAAATAGTTTCTAAGTTACAGATTTTCAACACTACTTTGTAAGTTACAACCATGCACAGATCATCTAAAAGACTGAAATGAGTGAAGCATTCCTGCTTATGTGACTAGAAAATAATACGAGGTCTGTGCACATCGTCTTCTGTAGAACTTTTTAGTGGAGCAGCTTCATCTCAAGTACGTGAAAGTGAAAGTCGCTCAGTTGAGTCTGACTCTGTGACCCAGTGGACTATAGCCCACCAAGGTCCTCTGTCCATGGAACTCTCCAGGCAAGAATACTGGAGTGACTAGGTATTCCCTTCTCCAGGGGATCTTCTCAACCCAGGGATCGAACCCGGGTCTCCCACATTGCAGGAGGATTCTTTACCAACTGAGCCACCAGGGAAGCCCCTCTCAAGTATGTAAATCTATTTCATCATTGGATTAAGAGTGGGTTGGTGCCAGTCTGGATAGTGCGAGCAGAAATAAGGGCAAAGCAAACCCTTTCTATTCAACATCTTTAGAGAACTGTAAGCCTTCTTCATGACCTCATAGCAAGTGAACTTGTGTGCAGTCTGTGTCATTACTGAATTGATTTCTATCCTCTCATTTGCACACACCAACATCAGTGCCAGGCACACAGTGTTCACACCCATGATCAACAAATGTACAGCACAGCCCTTGACATGTAATAGCCTTTCAAAATGTTTGTTGAATTCAAGAGTAAAGGAACAAAAGCCACTTTTCAACTTACAGAAGTTATTCTGGTTTGGAATTGAATCATTCTATATTTCCTTCAGCATCCCTCTGTGACATCCTATATTCACTCTCATAATTTATACAGTTCCTTTTGTCTACAAAATTTTAGACCCAGAAATAAGATTCTTGTGTGTATCTTTGGGAATATCATGTTTTATTTTTAGGTGTATTGTTTAAAAAAAAAAAATCTGATCTTGCCTGAAGAAACGTCTGGCATTTGCCTGTAGTTTCTGGGAGGTCACCTTCTTCAGAGCTGAGAAAAGTATCCTGTTTTCCGGGGTAATGGCCACACCTGACAGTCTGCAGAAAGAGGAACACTGTGACTTGTGGTGGGGCTTTGGGTCACATGGGATCAGTAGGCCCATAGAGTGAGCTGTCATTTGAATAATGCATCAGTCAGTCACGCCCATGAAATGAACCCCCAGCAAGAACCCTGGACTCTGGCTCAGACAAGCTTTCTTGCCTGGGAACTCTAGTGCAAACGGTGAGGTAACAGGATGGTAGCGCAGGCTGACTCCACAGGGGGCTCAGGAGAAGCTTCATGCGGGGCCCTCTGGGGCCTCTCGTGTCTCTCCCTTTGGTGGATTTTAGTCTGTGTCTGTTCTCTGTCATAGATCATAACTGAGGTCAACACGCTCGGTGTGAGCTCCTGTAGTGAACAGTCAACCCCGCGTGCGGTTGAGGGAGACCCCCACCCGCAGATGGGGTCGGAGGTGAGGATGGTCTCAGGGAGGACCGTGTCCTTGGATGCTGCAGTTCAGTTCACTCTGGGTGACAGATTAACTCATGCAGCACAACATTCCCATGAATCCCATTTGAATCTTAGACCTTGCTACATGCTTTTGGCAAGTTGAGTGGTTCAGCTGAGATCTTGCAGAATAGTGACAGCATCAGGAAGTGGTCCTAGCTACCTACTTTCCATTACTGCCAGAATGTTTGAGTGTTAATGATCTATCCTGAGAACGCTGTGCTCTGGAGCAATGTCAAGAAACACAAAGGTCTTTCAAAGCTGCCCCACACCCAGTAAGTGTAAGGTGCACACGCTAAGATGCTTCCATTGTGAGGCTGCCAGGCTCCTCTTCAGAGTCCACCAGGCTCCTCTGTCCGTGGGATGCCCCAGGCAAGGATGCTGGAGTGGGTTGCCTTGCCCTCATCTAGGAGATCTTCCTGACCCAGGGATCGAGCCCGCGTCTCTTGCATCTCCTGCATTGGTAGGCAGGTTCTTTAGCACTGTGCCATCTAGGAAACCCCTAGTTCAGTTCAGTTGCTCAGTCATGTCCAACTCTTTGAGACCCCATGAATTGCAGCATGCCAGGCCTCCCTGTCAATCACCAACTCTTGGAGTTCATTCAAACTCACTTCCATTGAGTCTGTGCTGCCATCCAGCCATCTCAGTCCTCTGTCGTTCCCTTCTCCTCCTGCCCCCAATCCCTCCCAGCATCAAAGTATTTTCCAATGAGTCAACTCTTCGCATGAGGTGGCCAAAGTACTGGAATTTCAGCTTTAGCATCATTCCTTCCAAAGAACACCCCCCTACTTAGGGAAACCCCTAAGTAGGAGGTAATTCAGAATAATGTTTATACTATGATATGAAAAATCCACATCTGTTCAAGCTAATTCAGTGGATACAGATCACTAAAGTAATAAAACACTCCCAATTTGAATATAGGCCTTACAAAGATACCATATTGAAGTCCTTCCACACTAGGTATCTTGTACGTAAAATATACTAGTTAACTGGATTTACTAATTATATCATACAGCATCCATACTTTTTTTTCTTATATGTTGTTAACAGTGTGAATGCCGTGGTGAACGATGATCAATTGAAAGTCATTTTATTGATGGATGAAAATAAAAATCAACTATAGAACTGTAATTACAATTTAAAGAATATAGAAGTAAAGTAGTTATTATTCATACAAAAGGTGAGCTAAAAAGTTAGGATTGGTGACTTTCAGAGCTGAGCTAAATGCGATACTTCTTAATAGCAGAGTCCAAGTCTGAACCTAGGTCAGCATGATGGAGACCAGACCCATCTCACCCTGCAATGGCTAACACCGAGTTTCCTGATTAATAATCAGGCATCCCTTAAGAAAGGAATCCGTTTCTCAAGAGGATGACATTTACTGTAACTGTAACTTAGGTTAGCACCAGAAATCTACTCTATACCGACATATTTTTTTCTAATATATTTTTATGTGATTCAATTTGTATAAAATGAAGTGAGGTTTCATTAACTGAAGGAAGATCCTAAAAGGCATGACAGGTATCTGAATTTTCTAAGCAATACCTGGTGTTCTTAGCATGCTTCCTCATCTTACAGTATCGTTCTAATGCCAGCTTCCAAGATGCTGCACCAAGAGGAAGAGGCCACCACATTCGGGCTTGGTTCCTTCCCAGCTCTTCACCTATTTCTTGATAAGGCCAAGCACGTAAGCCCTGACTGCAGTCACCTGGAGGAGTCTGTCGAAGCCTGCTGGGAAGTCTCAGCTGGGGACTTCTCTGAGGGCTGTGCCTTTAGGCTGAGGCTCCATCCTATGAAAGTGTCACACGGGGAGGGCTACTCTGGGGCGCTGGTTTAGAAGCCAAAGTGACTTCCTGTCCACATGTGTGGACTGCGTCCCCTCGGGTATGCCCATAGCCCCCTGCTAACTGGTGAGCAGGAAGTGGTCCCCTGTCTGCTGCGCTCAGGATCCTGTCTCCTACCCTTCTAAGTGAACATAATGACAAACACGCGCTAAGTCGCTTCTGTCGTCCCCAACTCTTGGCCACCCCATGGACTGTAGCCCACCAAGCTCCTCTGTCCATGGGATTCTCCAGGCAAGAACACTGGAGTGGGTTGCCATTTCCTTCTCCAAATGACAAATGTATGGACTTCTAAATGTTTAGTTGAGCAATGGACTGCTACTCAGCTATAAAAAATAAAATAACACCATTTGTAGCAACATGGATGAACACGAGATTATCACACTACGTGAAATAAGTCAGACAAAGACAAGTATCAGATGATATCATCTTTATGTGGAGTCTAAAAAAAAATACCAGTGAGATTATATACAAAACAGAAATAGACCCACAGACATAGAAGAACTTATGGTTACCAAAGGGGAAAGCAGGCAGAGGGATAAATTAGAAGATTGGGATTAACATACACACAGTAGTATATATAAAATAGATAACCAATTGTATATAGTTATAGTATATAGCACATATATAGAGTATATAGCACAGAAAACTATACTCAGTATTTTTAATAAACTAAAAGGGAAAAGAATCTGAAAATGTGTATGTATGTGTGTGTGTATGTAAGTGAATCACTGCTTATTCCTTATTTCGCTTATTCCTGAAATTAACATTGTAAATCAATTGTGTGAATGTGTCTGCTCAGTCATGTCCAACTCTTTGCGACCCCATGCAACCCTATGTGCCAGGTTCCTCTGTCCATGGAATTTTCCAGGCAAGAATACTAGAGTGGATTGCCATTTCCTTCTCCAGATGATCTTCCCAACCCCAGAGACTGAATCCGAGTCTCCTGCATTGGCAGGCAGATTCTTTACCACTACACCACCTAGGAAGCCCACCAACTATATCCCAATAAAAGAAATATATAAGTGTCTGGTTGGGGCTCAGGTTCACAATGGCAGTCTCCACACCCGACATGCTTGCATCTCCAGGACGCCATGGCTCCTGGAAGTCCTTCTGGGCACTGAGGGTGGGTCTGTGTGTCACATCGCATATCTAGACTCAACTCTCCCCACTCGCCACATCTATGTTCTTCTACCCAGACTCATTGTGTGCCACTGGTTAAAGAGCGCCATCACATTCAACATTTCAGCTCCCCTTGCTTTGACTTCGATCTAGTTCTCCATGGCCTTGGACCTGCACCATATCATGTTGGGTTTTCTAACTTTTCCACATGCTGTCACATCCCTGCCTTTACTCACCTAATATCACTGACTTACATTCGTGTTTCAGGCTATGTCCACCCTTGTAGGGCTGCATTCGCAGAATGACTCCCACCTAAGGACCTCAATTTGCTTCCCCAGATTTATCCTTCGCTGTAGCCCTTCCTCTTCCTCCTCCTAAATTCCTCTCACTTGTCTTTCATTGTCCTCTCCTGCAAGACCTGCCTCTTCTCGTTCTCATAACTCCAATGTGAGACTTTCTCCACAACTCACAGGTCACTTTTCTCAAAGCTTACAACTTCTGAGCATCATAAAACTCACCCTACTCATGAAATTTTCAGCACCTGCATTTTCCCAGAATAAGTATTAGCTTCTGCATCACCTTCCAAATGCACTCAAGTTATTAGGTAAGCCAAATCATCCGCTGCTTCTGCTTGGTTTTGATTAAAAGTCCTTTCCTGTGTAGGGACGCGTGTGAGTTCCAAAACTGAAAATGGGAACTGAGGCGGGAATAGCATTTCCCTTTTACATATGAGGATGTTACGTCCCAGAGAATTGAATTTCTTATCACAGCAGCATCACCTTCATTAGTAGCAGAATTAGCATTAATACCCAGATATTCTGGTTGTGAATTTCAGGCTTTTACTACCATATGTTCTTTGGGAAGCATATTCTCTAAGGTTATGCCACAGCTTGCGGATACATTTTACATTTCAACATCATAAACCACATGTGCTTGCTTCTGTGTACTGAATGAAAAACTGAACAATGTGTATGGTCTCCGATTAAGAAATCTTTCATATAGAAGGTCAAAATCTACCCAGAAGAGTTTACTACTACTAATTTTCCACTGTAAAACCCCATAATATCTATTTTTAATGCAGAGTATTCAAAATTTAAAAAAACAAAGCAGCAATTCAATCAATCAGAAAAAAAAAATTAACTTTCCACATGGCTTTTAGTTTGAGAGATTTATATAATGATTGTAAAACTGACATACACCTTTTAGAACTTCAAAGAAAAATCTATAGATCTCCAGAGGTTTAGGTCTGATTTTATTTTATTTTTTCAGGAGCTGCATTCTAAGCAGGTAGTAAATGCATATGGAATAAAAAAAAAAAAACAGGTTTGCAAATCTCAGAAGTTACTCAGTGAGAGGAGATGTGAAAATGGGTCAATTTCTTTTTCAGTNTGCGATACATAAATTTCTGCAAGAGAAATTATATGCAGATACAACATACAAAATGCTAGGCTAGAATCAAGGTTGCTAGGAGAAGTATTAACAACCTCAAATACACACATGACACCACCCTAATGGCAGAAAGGGAAGAACTAAAGAGGTTCTTGATAAGGGTAAAGGAGCACAGTGAAAAAGATGGATTGAAAGTCAACATTCAAAATCCTAAGATCATGACATCCAGTTCCATCAATTTATGGCAAACAGAAGGGGAAAAAGTGGAAGCAGTGACAGATTTTATTTTCTTGGGCTCCAAAATCACTGTGGATGGTGACTGCAGCCATGAAATTAAAAGACACTTGCTCCTTGGAAGGAAAGCTATGTCAAACATAGATAGCATAATAAAAAGTAGAGACATCACTTAACTGACAAAGATCAGAATAATCAAAGCTATGGTTTTTCCAGTAGTCATGTATGGATGTGAGAGGTGGACCATAAAGAGGGCTGAGCATCAAAGAATTGATGCTTTCAAATTTTGGTGCTGGAGAAGGCTCTCGAGAGTCCCTTGGACTGCAAGGAAATCAAACCAGCCAATTCTAAAAAGGAAATAAACCCTCAATATTCATTAGAAGGACTGATGCTGAAGCTCTAATACTTTGGCCACCTGATGCAAAGAGCTGACTCACTGGAAAAGACCCTGATGCTGAGAAAGATTGAAGGCAAATAGAGAAGAGGGTGGTAGATGATGAGATGGTTAGAGAGCATCACTGGCTCAATAGATGTGAATTTGAACAAACTTCAGGAGATAGTGGAGGACAGAGGAGCCTGGTGTGCCATAGTCCATGGGGTCATAAAGAGTTGGACATGGCTTAGCAACTGAACAGCAACAACAGCAAAGCTCCAAAATGCTCTCGCTGGGCTCACACTGGGTGCACAGATGAAGCCAGTGCAGACGGTCCTGTCAAGTCACTGGGTACCTTGCCCCATGCAGGGCTAAGAGGGAGAATCATAAATGCTGCTAACAGATCTGAGAGAGGATTGGGAAACCAGAAAAGAGCAACAATAGAGGCAAGGAAGGCAGGCAGTGAAGGAAAGGATAGAAAATGAGGGGAAAATGGGAAATGGTAAAGAAATTTAGATCCACTCTTGGCCAGGTCATAATCACATTGTGAACTGGTCACATTTCTTGGCGTCGTTGACAAAAGACAGCGAGCCCCCACTGTGTACCAGGCGCTGTTCTAGGTTCCACGGAAAGAAAGCAGACAAGATTTCCATTCACAGTGCTCACGTGCAGATGGATGGATGCTGGTAACTAAGTTCCCCTCATGTTTCCTTACAATGTCTCCATTCTTAAATTTTTGGATAACTATCCCTTATCATGAAAATTTGAACTGGAAACACATGGAACATTAAAATCGAACTGCAAATATACTTGAGTGACATCAATGCTACCCCTCATGACTCTCTCATATCTTGAAATGTAATCAAAACAATAAAAAAAGAGGAATTTTAGAAGCATCTGTAGTCACATTTGTGAGACAAATCTCCCCCAAATCTTCTAGTAATACTTTTTAAAAACAAGAAAACATTTTAAAATTCAATTCATGAGTGTTCTGCCAAATAAGGATTATACTATTCCATAGATAAATGTTAATGAATAAACGGAAGCTATTACATTAAGCCTTCACTTTCCGACTGCATGCCCATTTAATCCTAAATGAGTAAGCCATTATTCCTAATTCAAATCTTTAGCCACAGTTTTTGAACATCATTTGAAATTACCTATAAACATTTTTGATGAATGCATTTTAAAAGGGAACTGTTGAAAAAGGCTGAGTGAGCCCTGAGGATTGACATTCTGTTCTTTTAATAGAATACAGAATCACATGTTTGTTTCTCCTTATGTTGCTCAGTTGGTATGATTCTTTAGTAAACAGACATTTTCAATTTTATTTAACTGACTTCTTGAAATTGCATGTGCTGTTAACATGTTATAGGTTTTCCTCTGAGTACCACGGTGGCAGAGCAGCACCTGCTAATGAGTGTGTTCCCAGACTTTAAATGACCCTTTAGATATGGAGAGGACACAAGCCACTGAGAAAATCACGCAGTCTCTATTCGCAAGTCAGTGTTTGGAAAGAATGCTGGGCCTTCCCTGGTGGCTCAGTGGTAAAGAATCTGCGTGCCAATGTAGGAGACAGTGATTTGATCCCTGGGTTGGGAAGATTCCCTGGAGAAGGAAATAGCAACCCACTTCAGTATTATTGCCTGGGAAATCCCAGGGACAGAGGAGCCTGGCGGGCTACAGTCCATGGGGTCACAAAGAGCTGGACATGACTGGGTGACCGAACAACAACAGGGGGAAATAAACTTGCAGGAGCAGTGTGGGTATAGTTTTTCTCAAAGCTGTTTTGTAAGAATGACCTTTGGTATCATAAAGCCAAAGGGAACCCCCATCCCCGGCCAATGGCTGCAAACTTACCTAAAGTGAAGATTTTTGCTCCTGTTATGTCTCCAACTGCAGAAGGCTTTTGTTTCATGTTAAGCACTTGGTTTCTAGCTAGGTAACCATTCCTAAGCTTTAAGCAGTTCCTCCAATTTGTTGTTGACAAATTAAAAGTTCCATGCTACCAGAATTATGGGAGAGGACTCTAATTCTGAATTCTGCTCCAAGAACTTGCTCTCAGGAAATATGTGGCAATGCTATGATGCTCTCACAGGCCTATGCCCACATGGAGATTTGAAAGCACATAGTTGTGAGTCCGCCAACCTTTTCAACTGAGTGGATCAATATGTTTGTAGAAATGCCATTTAGTTTTCATTTTACCATCTTTTTTTTTTTCCTAGTAAATTACTGCAAACATTTTGATTTCATTCTTTTAAAATTCTCTTTTTTTGGTATCTTTTTTTTTTTTTAATCAATTAGTGACCTCAACAGGATAGCTGGTTGGTGCCAAAGGATCCATGGATGAAAAAGTGAAATGATTTATGAACAAACCAATAACTAGCTAGCCTAAGAATCAAGACTATACAGTTAAAAGCTTCAGAACTTGAGCAGGAGGGAAACCATGACCACTCTCCTAATACTACAGACAGCAGGCACCCTTAGAGCTGCACTGGACACTTCTGATGAACTGGACACACTGCATCTCTCTCCACTCCTATCTTTTCAGGGTTATTATTCAGGAGTGGTTTACCTGTGCATCCTCCTGAGCTGTAGGTTAAAACACTAGTGTCCTGCTAAATATGGTGGCAGAATAGAACAGGTATGTTCTAAAGTGTCCATGAGAAAGCGAGCCTGGCAAGACACCTCCAGTGAGACGTTTTGATACCTGGGACCCTTACAAAGCTCTTTATATACACTAACTAGATTCATCCTAACAGAAACCTTACCTCACGCGGTCATTACTAGTACCATCTTATATAAACAGAGGAACCTTCCTCCACCAAGAGCCAGCAAGCAGCGTGCACAGACAGGACAGAACTGACTTCCACCTCCACCCACAGAGTACAGACTTCTGCTCTGGAATTGGACACTGGACCACTGGCTGATCTCCCCCAGCCTAATCACCAGAACTTACTGCATCAGTGCCGTTTTTGCCTGGAGACTTAGACCCTGTCTTTTCATGTCCTTTATTGTTGTTGATGTCACTGAAGGAAGCCCACAGTTCTCAGGTCACAGGCCCCCGCCCCTCCCGGGTCTGGCATTGCATGTATATCTCACGCCCCCGTCACCCTTGGTCAGACCAGTGGAAGTCTCATTATTCAACTACGAGCTTCTGCCTAAACACACTGACTTAAGAGTTGTAATTCTTCCAAATAACACATACTTTATAATGTGTTTATCAAAACAGAAGACTATACTCATTTTTTCATTGAACCTTGGCTGAAGACTCTTTTCCTGAAGGTCAGAAAAAATCTGTTATATATACATTTTTCTCAAAGTAGGATACTATGAATAAATGTTATAAGTGTACTATTAGTCTTTCTGTGTTTATACATCCTAAACCTTCTGATTGGCTCTGTAGTGACCCACTGTGTGGAGACAGAATGACCTCCTCCTCATGGACACCTCTCCATTTCTCATCTGTATACCCAACATGGTAGAGGATAGTCATATACATGCCTTAGCATGTTTATTTTTACAGAATAAATTATTACAGTTGTAATTAATGGGCTGATATCTGAGGGAAATTTATATTTTCATGTAGACACTGCCAGTTGACCCTCTAGAAAATCTATGTCAATTTCTCAGCACCTTATAAGAGCACATCTTTCTTGAAATATATTCCAAAATTTATACATAAATTAGATGTGCATGTGTGTATAAGTTAAATCAGCTAAAAAAAGTTAAAATAAAAATTTAAAAATAGATACTATTTCATCTGTGAAACTCATTAAAATTCTATGTATATGTTTTATTACCTGGATAGTAGCAAGATGTTAATGATTATTTAACATGTAGATCATACACATTTCCATCTCTGCTAATATCCTATTCCCAATCTTTGACCATCTAATTATTTACATATTAATTTAAATGATACAGGTAAGGTAGGTTTATATTTGTATTGTAAAACAGAAGAAAAATTATCAAAATTATTTTATTCTTCTTATTCCAATGCTTCTTCCACACACACCTCTTTGTTTGCATATTTTAATGCATGCTTTAATACTTTACATAGATCTATAAAATGTAAATCATCACTTTGCATTTTTAAACAAATTTTCTTCTTGAATATAAGTTTTCTATTTAATCCATACAAATCTATATTTTTTTACATTACTGTGCAATATTTCATGATATGAAAGTGAAAAGTGAAAGTGAAGTCATTCAGTTGTGTCCAACTCCTAGCGACCCCACGGACTGCAGCCTACCAGGCTCTTCTGTCCATGGGATTTGCCAGGCAAGAGTGCTGGAATGGGTTGCCATTGCCTTCTCCAATGTATATGTATGGGCTAACATAATAATTGTCCAATTAATATTTAAAATGCTTCGAATTTTTATTTTAACAAATGATGCTTCTCTGTGTATCCTTATATTTGCCTTCAATGCAAATAGATAACTATTTTTCAAGAATAAATACCAAGGAAACTAAATTAATGAATAATAGGAGATAAACACTTTAACACTCAAAAAATACCTTCCAAAATAGCCGCACCAATTTAAACTACTAGTGTTATTTGAAACACATGGCTTTTAGTTGATGTAAACATTAGCCCTCTTTAAGAACTTGTCAAAAAAAAAAAAGCCTGTCTTACCATTCTCTTAGTTTGCATTTTCCCAGCTTACTAGTTAGGTAGAATGTCCTTTATTTATTTATCCATTTATAATGCCCTCGCTAGGAGTGCCTGATTTGTTCTTAGTCTCATAGACTATTATTGATTTGTAGAAGCTCTTTACCTATTGTGGGTATCAGTCTTCAGATTCATATTTTATATGATGCAAATATTTCTTACCTTATCATTTACCTCATAATTTTGCATCCTATTCATATAAAGGTCAATCATTTTCCTTTGGACAAACTCATAATTTATGTTATTTGCTTACAAAGTCTACTCTTTAATATCTGATATATTTGGTCCAATGGTAGATTGCATAGGTATTATGCATGAGTGTTATTGATGTGAAGTGTGAAGTTCATGACTATTTTACTAGCCATGAACTTCCTACTTAAAAAGAACAGCAGCAACAACAACAACAACAACCAAAACATTTAAAAATAAAGAAACAGTCCATGACAGTTTCTGAAAAAAATGAAGCCTAAGATTTACACTCTTCTATCCACAAACCTGGGCTAGGTTCTGTAAAATGTGAATGCAATCACTTGAGTGGTCAATACCTTACCTTAGAAAAAAATCATATTGGTATTTTAGAGTAAAACTTGCTAAAGGTCAACTCTGTTTTTGTCTTTAAAAGAAAAATGTATTGCTTCCCTCATTTCATGCCATTGCAATGCATAGAGGATGCTCAGCTAAATTAAAATGGTTAATATCAT
This sequence comes from Redunca redunca, assembly GCA_006410935.1. Lineage (NCBI taxonomy): Eukaryota > Metazoa > Chordata > Mammalia > Artiodactyla > Bovidae > Redunca > Redunca redunca. Next base: position 227,256 of record SJYQ01035785.1, read on the forward strand.
TCTGAGATCTCATATTTTACTTTGCCTTTTTTAGGTAAGAGAGCCCAGCTGTGAACTGAACGTGTTGTGTCTAGGTCACTCAGTAACTGTGTTGTACTCATTTTCAATTCCACCAGCGTTCCCTCTGGCCGGAAGCCAGACGCTCTGTTGGCGAGATGTTGATGCTTCAGTTATTCCTGCTCTATTCATCACACCCTGCGCTGAATTGACTAGTTAACAAGCATTATTCCAAACCCATTTTGCAAATGAAGCAGCTATGGAAAAAGTGAGGGAAAATGTGTTCCTAGGTGCCTTAACTAGGTAATACTTTGCCAGGTCACTTAGTCAATGGCTTTTAAGAATTGAGGTTTGCTATTTCAGAATGTCCTGACGGGTGCCCGCGGAAAAGCACTCATTTCATAATTCAATTTCCTGCATATATTCATCGGCTCTTCATCTACTTGAACATCTATTCCTCCAGCCCTTTATTCATTCAGCTTCTCTTATTATATGTAATGACTTATTCTCAGCAGTATGGATACAGAAAAGAGAAAAAGTACCAATCAGAGTGACCCCTGGTGCACGGAGGAAGAGGCTGATTTATTAAGAGGTAAGAAATTAACACATAAGTGGTGACTGTTAGGTGACCTCTGGGGGCATGCAGCCCCTCAGGGCTGGAATCTACTTTGCTACTTTGTAAGTTCCTGATGTTAGGAAGACAGAAGTTCCTTTACAAGGTGCTGGCTACGGGGTGCATGCATGTCTGTGTGTGTGTCTATGGGTGTGTGTGTCTATGGGTGTGTGTGTCTATGGGTGTGTGTGTGTGTCTGTGGGGAGGGGCTGTGGGTGTGTCTCTCTGTGTGTCTGTATCTCTGTGTACATCTATGTGTGTGTGTGTCTGTGTGTCTATATGGGTATGTCTGTATGGGGGAGTGTCTGTGTCTGTGTACATGTGTAAGTCTGGTGTTGGAAACAGATATATTAGAGTCTGGAGTCTGGCACGAGCAGAGTGGTGCTCCCAGGGCCTAGGCTGGTATGTCAAGTGTGTTCTGATACACCACATGGTCTCTTGGTTCACCATTTACACGGCTTTTCATGAGGGTTCTTGACCTGATTTTCATGAGCGTGTGTTGGGAGGTGGGTTTCCCACACTAAGGGATTCTCCAGACACCAGCCAGGTGTCCTGAACTCAGTTCTGACACTGTCTACCTACAGAGAGCATCAGATCCCACAGGCTCAGTCCTGCATGACTACTTTCTGCTTCAGATGCCAATAGCAAGTTCAAATTGTCATCTGCATGTCTGACCAATTGGTTGTAAATTGATTAATTTGCTCAAGTAGCCCACAGAACTCAGAGAAACACTTTGCTCATGAGATCCCTGGTTTGTCATGAAAGGCTATAACTCAGAAACGGCCCTATGGAAAACCTGCATGGGACCAGGTGTGGGGAAAGGGCACAGAGCTCCAATGCCCTCTCCAGGCCCACCACTCTCTCCAAATCTCCGCCTGCTCACTAACCCAGAAGCTCCCTGAACCGCCCTTTGGGATTTCGATGGAGGTTCTATCACACAGGCATGGTGGATTAAACCACTGGCCATTGGTGGCTGATCCAACCTCCATGGCCTCTCCCCTCTCCAGGGATCAGGGGTAGGACTGAAAGGTTTAACCCTCTAATCACGTGGTTGGTTCCCATGGCAACCAACCCCCAACCTTTGCTGGGGTGCAAAAGTTGCCTCATTAACATGGTAAGCACCTTTGTTGTTTGCTTCACTTAAGAAATTCCAAAGGTTTGGGCTGCTGTTGAGTTAGAAAGCAAGAGCAATGAAAGGAGACCAAATAACTATGAGAAATAAGTATGTGTTTCTCATATGACCCCAAAATATTTCTTATAAATCAAAATATCACATTTCACCACATCTCTGCCATTCAGGAGTCTCTGTGTGGTCTGCCACCAGGCCCCTAATCACCCACTCAGTGCAGCCCAGCCCTGCCCTCAGGATGACACAGTAAGCTACCCCTCTATCCCTGAGGTATAAACTATTTAGCATCTCATCACCATGGAGATGCATCCTCCCTGCCCTACGATTTTAATGGGAAGGTGAGTATGCTCACTTTACAGCTACAAGGCTCATGGTCCCTGTACCCCAGACATTTACTTGGTCAGGGGAGTTAAGTCCTATATGACGTGACAACAAGCTGCCCAACATTTGTCAAAAGCAGTTTGGAGAAATCACGCTTCGGGGAGTTGTTTGAAGACACACCTCCGTTACTTTCTACAGTCCCTCTAGGTGTCTCCCTCACATCAGGCAGAGCGATGGGACCCCAGAGAGCTCAGGCCCCGCAGCCTGGCCTCCTGCAGTTTCCTGTCCAGGGTTTCCCAGAGCCCCTGCTCCCACCTCCACTGAGCAGGGACAAGCAGCACCTTATAAAGCTGCCATGACATCTGCTCCAGAGACGTGGTTAGAAACTTTGTTCAATACATTAATTCCCACTTGTGCAATTTTTATCGGCTTAGCTCAGGGAAAAAAAAAAAAATTAGGTTTCCAAAAGAACCGTGTTTCTCCCTGTAGATAACAAGCACTGTACCATTTCTTCGCACAACAAATGTTACTCAGCCCCCAGCAAGCAAGCAGCAGGCATGGTCCCTGATGATAGAAGTTAGAACAGCTTGTCCGTTTTTGTGAAGGAGAGGTTTCGGTGGGGATGTTGACAAGAAACAAATCAAAGAAAGTGATCATTTCAGAATGAACAAAACCATTAAGAAAATGACAGACAGGTGGTGGGTGGCACCAGTGGTTTTGATGGGACTTGGGGACGAGGACCCAGGAAGGGACATTTAAGCCAAGAGTTTCCATGGTGAGGAGCCGCAGAAGAGCTGGCTCCAGAGCACCGCGGCTTGAGGATCTGTGCAGGCGAATGGTGTCTCGTGCGAGCCTGGGCTACCTGAAACCCCAGTGTGGAGGACAGAGGAGTTCGCAGGGACCAAGTCCTGCAGCGACTTCCAGCCCACAGTGAGGGGCTTGGGGATTGCGCTAGGCTGGGGCCCAGCCCTGGGGAAACGTCTGCGGCTGAGCCGGCATCCCGGTGGTCTGGATTCAGAAGACAGCTGAGGAGGAGGAGATGGACGGGTGTCCTGTTCTCAGGATTCAGGGCTCACTGGACCCACTGTTACCCTGGATGAGGGGCTGCGAAATCCGGTCCCAGGGACACGGGGGGTCCTCTGAAGATGGGAGGTCTCTGGACGAGGCCACCGGGAGGGTGTGAAGGAGCAGGCCAGGGCGGAGGGTCCAGAACTGAGCGTGGGGGCTCCGTGGGAGGCCGAGCAGAGGAGAAGCAGCCCACACGCTTCTGGGGAAGGGTTCAGTACCAACAAAGCAGAGGCGGCAGGAGGGCGTGCGGAGATCAGAGAGGCGGGTCTCTACGGACTGGCCAGGCGAGCCGGCTCTGTCGGGGTGAGCAAGCAAACGGCGCGCTTCTTTTCCTGAGTGCATGGAACACAAGACTCAGAAGCAAATGTTTGGTTTAGTCGTGAAAGCATGAAGGGCTGAATGTCTTATATCTTCACTCCCAAACTATAGCTCTAATTTTAGGGGTTTTTTAATCCTTTGACCTTGAATTTTCATTTTATATCTTTCTATCTTCTATACCTTTACTTTATTCCTTGAGAGAATATGAATAGTTCCAAGAAAACAGCAGTTGCCCACTGGAAAACCATTGGCAGAAGTTTTCTTTGGTGAGAGCCACATTTGAACAGAGGAGGGGAAGCTCTTTTCCGAGCCCTGATCTCACACCACATAAGTCACACTTGCTATAAATCAAATCCATTCAGGCAGTATTTTATTCCCTTTGAATTTTCTGACATAACCTTGGAAAAGGTGAGGCATATTTCAAAGCCCAACATGACTGTTCTATTACTTTTGTTTATCATTGTCCTTGGGTATCCATTACAGTTTTTTGTTTTTTGGTTTTTTTTTTTGTTTGTTTTTGGTGATAAGTTTTGTACTTAGAGGCTTAAAGACACCACTCTTTATTACTATGTCTTGCTGGAGGGCTCTAACAGAATTTATGGAGTATATAAACATTGATATAATTTAATCATTGATACAATTTGATCATTGATACAATTTAATTCACCAAACAATTACCCTTTTGCTTATTCCTAGAAAAATACTAATTCCCAAAAGAGGCAATATGTTTTAAATATGCCCACTTTTTACCCCACAAGTTATTAGAAGTATAACAAATAATTTAGAATTCATAACATGGGTCTTAATCAATAGCACAATTTCATGTGAAATGTGAGCACTTCTATTTGACATGTTAATTAAAATAGCATCTTTTCCTCTCCTAAAAGTCTTGGCGTCGTCTAAAGGGGTCTTTAGCCCCATGCAACTCAGTTTCCTGTGAAGAGGGCTAGTTAAACCCCACTCCCTCCCTCCCGCGCTTCCTCCTTCTTCCCTGTGGGAGGAAAGGCAACATTTGGATGCAAGAGCTGGGTGCACCCTCAGCGCTTCCTTCGCCTGCTTGGGATCTGCCTGCCCGTGGGAGAGGATGCTGTACTGCGCCCTTTCCGAATGGCCACAGGCTTCTGCCCATGTGGGGAGTCCTGTGCATGCCCAGTCGTGTCAGGGATGGAGTGACAAGGGGTCTGTCATGGCAACACAGTCACGTTAGCTGTGGACCCAACCCACACCCCAGCTGTAAGCATCAGAGGGGATGGTATTCAAGGTGGGGTCAGCAACACTGTGGACCCTACTTTTGTTTTTATGCATTGTAACTGGGATAGAAAAGAGAGAGGTTTATTTATAGATGAGCTCAACCCTCAATACTTCCCATTTCAAACTTTAGAAGTTCGGGCTCCACCTAAAAATGGGTATCCAACTCTGCTGACCCCATGGACTTTAGCCCACCAGGCTCCTCTGTCCAAGGGATTCTCCTGACAAGAACACTGGAGTGGTTTCCCATTTCCTCCTCCAGGGGATCTTCCCAACCCAGGGATCAAACCTGGGTCTGCTGCACTGCAGCTGCCCTCTTTACCTGCTGAGTCAACAGGCAAGCCCTCCGCCGAGAGACATAAAGCAAGTTTCTTGGGGTTCCACTCTTACATCCAGGATGAGAGCCCACATCTTCCACTCTAGTTCATATGCCCCCCAAATGGAGCCTCTGTCATCTCTTGACAAGGGCTCCAAGTACATGTTTGTATATTTTATATAACTGTCACATCTAGTGATGCAAAGACTTAGTCAGTCTGACTGTTAATAACTCAGTTTGAGACTTAGATTTAACATGATATGTTAAAGTAACCAAGAACACATGGAGAGTGTGTAGTCATAGGAAATATTTCAATTTGTCTAATAACCACAAATATACATAATTAAATTATTCATAAGGAAAGTATTAGAAGCAAAAAGATAATGCTATAGAACCTGGATAGTATCTAAAGCTTAAACTACATCATAGCTGATAAAAGTCTTCAAATTAAACTGAATACAAATGATAACCTCTACAGAGATGATGATTCATTATTATATATAACAGTTAATTCACACTGGATTGCTGTGTCTGAAGCACGCATTGTTACCTCTTGACTAATCTCTTCTCTCCCCTCACTGTTCACACTCCCTTTGCCCCTGGATGTTCTTTGCTTGGAAGATTCAAGTAGACAACTCCAGATTGGATGGTTCAAACATAGAACAAATACCAGGTGGTGAAATAGGGAGATAATAATTTCCTAGCTTACACATACTTGCCAGGAATGGGAGTAAAATAAGACTCTATACCTCCCCCAAGGCATGTAATGTACTACACACTATTTGTTCACTTTTCTGCATGTGTATATTCTCCATTTGATACAGAGAAAACCCTGTATTGCTTTTATAAGTTTCCCCACAAATGAGAACTCTCAGTGTAGCAACAAGACAAATGCCAGTTTTATCCACATCTTAGAAAGAAAAATAGAAACTTAAATATAAGCTAAGTAAAACATGAGATTATTTTGTTTTAGCTTGGTTTACTTTTAAAAAATGGAAAATAAAATAAGCAAGAAAATATGTAATCAATGTTTGAATTTGTTCAAATATCCATATGTCTATAATTCCTACTGAGCAAAACATTTAAAAGACCCAGGTTCAGTGGGCCCGAGTGGCTCCTGTGGTTTAGGTGTCCATCTCCCTTCCAACTTTGAGCTGACATAGTAACTACTGATATAGTCACTGTGACAAGTTCCCTTTTTCATGTTTCGTTACTTGTGGCCAGACACAAAGGATAATAAGTCACCTGAACTTAAATCTTCCCTGATATCAAAAGGGCTATCAGATCAGAGAGAGAGGATCTAAACGGAAAGTAACTTCATCTATGGTTTCAAAAATGATTCATAATGAAGAACAGCATGGAAGCTGCATTAAAAAAAAAAAAAAACTGGATACAAAGCCAACATATGATCCAGCAAACCCACTCCTGGGCATATATTCAGAGAAAAACATAACTCAAAAGGATATATACACCCCAATGTTCACTGAAGCTCTGCTTACAATAGCCAAGACACTGAAGCAACCCATTTGTCTATTGACAGTTGAATGGATGAAGAAGTTGTGGTACTTACATAAAGTTGAATATTACTCAGCCATAAAAAGGAAATAATGACGTTTGCAGCAACATGGATGAACCTAGAGACTGTCACAGTAAGTGAAGTAAGTCAGAAAGAGAAAGCAAATACCCTATGGTATTGCTATAAGTGGAATCTGAAAAAATGGTACAAATGAATGTATTAATGAAACAGAAATAGAGTCATGGATGTAGAAAACAAACTGACGGTTACCAGGGGAAAGAGTGGGGAGGGGTAAGTTGGGAAATTGGGGTCGACATATACACACTACTATATATAAAACAGATAATGAGCAAGGGCCTACTGTGTGTGTGTGTGTGTGTGTGTGTGTGTGCACGTGCGCACGTGCGTGCACTTAGTTGCTCAGTCATGTCCGACTCTTTGAGACCCCAGGGACTGTGTAGCTCACCAGGCTCCTCTCTCCATGGGATTCTCCAGGCAAGAATACTGGAGTGGGTTGCCATGCCTTCTTCAAGAGGATCTTCATGACCTAGGGATCGAACCCAGGTCTCCACATTGCAGGTGGGTTCTTTACTATCTGAGCCTCCAAGGAAGCCCCTGCCAGGTTCCTCTGTCCATGGGATTCTCTAAGCAAGAAAAGTGGAGAGGGTAACCATTCCCTTCTCCAGGGGATCTTCACAACCCAGGGACTGAACCTAATTTTCTTGCATTGCAGGCAGATTCTTATTTTTTTAGAATAGCTTGACTCTTCTTTTTTCTTTTCTTAAATTAATTTACTTTAATTGGAGGATAATTACTTTACAATATTGAGATGATTTTTGCCATACCTCAACATGAATCAGCCATGGGTGTACATCATGGCTCCACCATCCTAAACCCCTCCCCCAGCTCCCTCCTCACACCCTCCCTCTGGGTTGTCCCAGGGCACTGGCTTTGAGTGCCCTGCTTCATGCATCAAACTTGCACTGGTCATCTATTTTACATGTTTAATGCTGTTCTCTCAAATCATCCCACCTTCGCCTTCTTCCACAGAGTCCAAAAGTCTGTTCTTTACATCTGTCTCTTTTGCTGCCTTGCATATAGGATCGTCATCACTGCAGGCAGTCTCTTTTTTGTCTGAGCCACCAGGAATCCTTCTATAGTCCAGGAAAAGTGAATAGTATAGTACAGGAAGGTGAATCAGTAATATATACACATATATCCCCTCTTTTTAATTTAATTTTTTTACATTCTTTCCACATATATGTCATTATAGAATATTGAGTAGAGTTCCCTACTGTATAGCACAGAGAACTCTACTCAATACTCTGTAATACTCTGTAGTGAGAAAAGAATCCAAAAAAGAGGGGATATATTTGTATGTATAACTGATTCACTTTCCTGTACAGCAGAAACTAACACAACATTGGAAATCAACTCCAATTTTTTTTAAAACAAAACCATGATTCAGGCACTTAAATAAAATCTGCTTGACTGGTATAATGTGGGAATACCATGTACCTGTCCTGGAAATTATGTATACTTTTGTGCCATTATTTTTCTAGAATGCTACCTTTACTAGCTCTCCAGCCATGGGAATATCATCTTTTCTGATCCTTGAATATCTCAGCATTTAGTTGTGTTCTTGATATAGAGGTGCTGTAGGTCATGATTTACTGTTTAATAAGTTACTTAATCTCTTCCCAGTGGCAAAATTATAATTCTCTTTGCATGGAAAAATGCATGCATGCACCTGTGTACTTGTGCATTACATGTATATTGTATATTTTTTGTCAATATGTCAAAAATACTGTGTAGTCACAGACATAGAGAACAGACTTATGGACATGGCTGGGGGGAGGAGAGGGTAAGATATATGGAGAGAGTAACATAGAAATTTACATTACCACATGTAAAGAAGAGAGCAAATGGGAATTTGTGGTACGACTCAAGGGACTCAAACAGCGGCTCTGTATCAACCTAGAGGGGCGGGGTGGGGAGGGAGATGGGAGGAAGGTTCAAAGGGGAGGGGATATATGTATACCTATGGCTGATTCATGTTGATGTTTGTAGAAACCAACAAAATTATGTTAAGCAATTATCCTTCAATTAAAAATAAATTTAAAAAAAGTCAGCTTCTGGGCAAATACACTATTATGATCAAAGATGAGATTCTTTATTATAAAATAAACATCTTACTGACCACTTCAAAAAAAGTACTGTGTGGTCAAATCTAAACTGAGATGAATTCAGATGTGTTAGGGTAAACTAACAATAGTCTCTCTCTCTATAAAGCATCCAACCATTGGAGCAAATGCCCACACACGTGGAAGAAATTGGTTACTGTGTCACCGAGGGCAGTTTCCCAGGTAGACTCTGCCTGTATTCAAGTGACAGAGCAGGATAGGTAAGGATGAGGAAGAAGCTGGCCCTCCCCCATCTATGGTCTGTTTTGTTTTTTTCCATTGATGCCCCTTTAAAAATCACACAGGCATTAGAAATGTATTCATTTCCATCCACTGGTTTCATGAGTGACAAATCACAGTCTTTCTGTGTAGAGATCCAAAATTTTAGACATCACATGGAATGTAGGAGGTTATGAATGGCTAGTTCCTATGCTACAAAGAAAAGAATGTAGCCTGTGGAACAGGGCACATTTTACTCTGAATTAGCCCTGACTCCAAATTCAGATATTTATGGCTTAGAGGTGAGGGTGAGAAACTCATGGCAAGCAGTGGTCTATTTACCTTCATATCCTTATCAGTGATATAGTGCTAGGTACATGGTACAACTTAATGTATTTGTTCAATGAATTAGAGTTTTACTGAAGATGGATGGGTAGGTTGATTCTATATTAAAATTCCTGGCCACTGTAATGTGTGATATCTGTAAGATTATAAGCTCTTTTATTGGAGTATAATTGCTTTACAGCCTTGACGTACTCCTTTTCCTATTTGGAACCAGTCTGTTGTTCCATGTCCAGTTCTAACTGTTGCTTCCTAACCTGCATATAGGTTTCTCAAGAGGCAGGTCAGGTGGTCTGGTAGTCCCATCTCTTTCAGAATTTTCCACAGTTTATTGTGATCCACACAGTCAAAGGCTTTGGCATTGTTAATGAAGCAGAAATAGATGTTTTTCTGGAACTCTCTTGCTTTTTCCATGATCCAGCTGATGTTGGCAATTTAATCTCTGGTTCCGCTGCCTTTCTTAAAACCAGCTTGAACATCTGGAAGTTCACGGTTCACGTATTGCTGAAGCCTGGCTTGGAGAATTTTGAGCATTACTTTACTAGCGTGGGAGATGAGTGCAATTGTGCGGTAGTTTGAGCAGTCTTTGGCATTGCCTTTCTTTGGGATAGGAATCAAAACTGAGCTTTTCCAGTCCTGTGACCACTGCTGAGTTTTCCAAATTTGCTAGCATATTGAGTGCAGCACTTTCACAGCATCATCTTTCAGGATTTAAAATAGCTCAACTGGAATTCCATCACCTCCACAAGCTCTGTTTGTTGATGCTTTCTAAGGCCCACCTGACTTAACATTCCAGGATGTCTGGCTCTAATAGGAAAAGGAGTACGTAAAGGCTGTATATTGTCACCATGCTTATTTAACTTATATGCAGAGTACATTATGAGAAACACTGGACTGGAAGGAGCACAAGCTGGAATCAAGTTCGCTGGGAGAAATATCAATAAACTCAGATGCAGATGACACTATTCTTATGGCAGAAAGTGAAGAGGAACTAAAAAGGCTCTTGATGGAAGTAAAAGAGGAGAGTGAAAAAGTTGGCTTAAAGCACAACATTCAGAAAATGAAGATCATGCATCCGACCCCATCACTTCATGGGAAATAGATGGGGAAACGGTGGAAACAGTGGCTGACTTTATTTTGGGGGGCTCCAAAATCACTGCAGATGGTGATTGCAGCCATGAAGTTAAAAGACGCTTACTCCTTAGAAGGAAAGTTATGACCAGCCTAGATAGCATATTAAAAAGTAGAGATATTACTTTGCCAACAAAGGTCCGTCTAGTCAAGGCTATGGTTTTTCCTGTGGTCATGTATGGATGCGAGAGTTGGACTGTGAAGAAGGCTGAGCACCAAAGAATTGATGCTTTTGAACTGTGGTGTTGGAGAAGACTCTTGAGAGTCCTTTGGACTGCAAGGAGATCCAACCAGTCCATCCTAAAGGAGACCAGTCCTGGGTGTTCATTGGAAGGACTGATGCTGAGGCTGAGACTCCAAAATTTTGGCCACCTCATGCAAAGAGTTGACCATTGGAAAAGACCCTGTTGCTGGGAGGGATGGGGGGCAGGAGGGGAAGGGGACGACAGAGGATGGGATGGCTGGATGGCATCACTGACTCGATGCACATGAGTTTGGGTGAACTCCTGGAGTTGGTGATGAACAGGGAAGCCTGGCGTGCTGCGATTCGTGGGGTCACAAAAAGTTGGACACGACTGAGCAACTGAACTGAAGTGAACTGAATTGCTTTACAACGTTGTGCTAGGTCCTGCTTACAAGGAGGTAAATCCGCTCTGTGTATACACATATCCCCTCCCTTTCGGACTTTCCTCCCACCCCCCGTTTCATCCCTCTAGGTCACCACAGAGCAGCGCGCTGAGCTCCATGGGCTGGCTAAGTATATGGCAGGTTCCCACCAGCTCTGTTTTACACATGGTGGAGTAGGAATGTCAATCCTAATTTCCCAGTTCACCCACCATCCAGCCCCCACCGTGTGCACACAGGCATTCTCTACATCTGCATATCTATAACCTAACAAGCTTATTACTTGAATTCGTTTACTGCCATGCGTTTCAACTATGACTTTTAATACATTTGATCAAGGTACAGAGGAAATTGGATTCAAGAGACCAAGAGGAGCAGTCAAGGGAAATAATGTAATTTAAGTGCAGTTCTATAAGAACTGTCTTCTCTTTGCATGCATTAGAGCTCAAATTCACTTGCCCTATGTATGGACATTAGGTTACAGCTTTCAAACTCTTCCAAAAATACTGAGCCTTAGTTCTTTATTAAGTGTTAGTTGAGTGAAAATATTCCAAATTACTATATAAATGAAGTACCATATGATCAAAAAAGTTTAGGTTTGCAGTATGAGTATTTTTTTCTATGTAAATTTTCCAGATATCTCATATTTAGTTGACTTTCCTTATAGTTATGGATGAACCTTGATTTTGCAGAGCTACACAGGCAAGCTGATATCATTCAGTCCTTCTGAGTAGGGTCATATATAGCCAATTATCATCCAAAAAGGTACTATATTTTGAGATCTCACCTTACAAGTCAACAGCATGTGCACTTCTTAACCTGTCATATAAAATCCAAGGAGGAAGAAGGCTTTGCACACGAAGATTTGATTCACAAATCCTCAGCTCCAGATACCAACATAAGTGGGAAAACAGCATTTCCTGAAAACACTTTATCCTAAAATAAAACCTTAGGAAAAACAGTAGCCTTTAGACGGTTGATTATAAGCAGAATAATTCTTCTAATGACTAGTATGTGTTTGCATATCTCTATATCTAACAAATTTTCCAGTTCTTTGCATCTCATTAAATGTAAACACCATTTTATTTAGCAAATATTCACATTGGATACAAAGCCAATAAGCAAAAATTATTTATATTCTTAAATACTAGCAACAGAAAAATGGAATTTTTAACAGTGCTAAAAACCTCAGCATAATCTCAAATCTCTATGAGTAAATTTAAGAAATGACTTGTTAGAACATTACTGAGTGAGATTAAAGAAGACCTAAGATGTGCAGATAGACATCATGTTCATGTACAGAAAGACAAAATGTGGTCTCTGAATCTAGCAGTTCTCTACAAATCAATGGGCTGAATCCAATCTTAGCCCAATATCAGCAGAATTTCTTTCTTGTAACAAATTGACAAGCCAGTTCTGAAATTTATACAGAAATGTGGAGGGCTAAATTTATAAAGGGAAGGGAGAAAGGAAAAGATATACCCAACTGAATGTAGTGTTCCAGAGAATAGCAACAAGAGCTAAGAAACAATAGAATGGGAAAGACTTGAGATTTCTTCAAGAAAACTGGAAATATCAAGAGAATGTTTCTTTCAAGGATGGACACGATAAAGGACAGAAACCATAAGGACCTGACAGAAACCATAAGGACCTAACAGAAGCAAAAGAGATTAAGAAGAGGTGGCAAGAATACACAGAAGAACTGTACCAAAAAGGTGTTAATGACCCAGATAACCATGATGGTGTGGTCACTCACCTAGAGCCAGACATCCAGGAGTAGAAAGTCAAGTGGGCCTTAGGAAGCATTACTATGAACAAAGCTAGTGGAGTGATGGAATTCCAGTTGACCTTTGTCAAATCCTAAAAGATGAAGCTGTGAAAGTGTTTCACTCAATATGTCAGCAAATTTGGAAAACTCAGCAGTGGCCACAGGACTAGAAAAGGTCAGTTTCATTCCAATCCCAAAAAAGGGCAATGCCAAAGAATGCTCAGACTACCACATAATTGCACTCATTTCACATGCTAGCAAGGTAACACTCAAAATCCTTCAAGCTAGGTTCCACAGTGCATGAACTGAAAACTTCCAGATGTACAAGCTGGATTCAGTAAAGGCAGAGGAACCAGAGATAAAACTGCCAACATTTGTTGGATTATGGAGAAAGAGAGAGAATTTCAGAAAAAAAAAAAAAAATCTACTTCTGCTTCATTGACTATGCTAAGCTTTTGACTGTGTGGTTCACAAAAATCTTTTGAAAATTCTTAAAGCTCTGTCTCCTGAGAAACCTGTATGTGGGTCAAGAAGCAACAGTTAGAACTGACATGGAAAAACAGACTGGTTCCAAATTATGAAAGAAATATGACAAGACTGTATATTGTCACTCTGCTTATTTAACACATGCAGGGTACATCATGTGAAATGCCAGGCTAGATGAAACCCCAGCTGAAATTAAGATTGCCAGTAGAAATATCAACAAACCTCAGACATGCAGATAACATCACCCTAATGGCAGAAAGAAAAGAGCAACTAAAGAGCCTCTTGATGAAGGAGAAAGAGGAGAGTAAAAAAGCTAGGTTAAAACTCAACATCCAAAAAAGTAAGATCATGGTATCTGGTCCCATCACTTCATGGAAAATCGAAGAGGAAAAAGTGGAAGCAGTGATAGATTTTATTTTCTTGGGCTCCAGAAATCACTTCAGATAGTGACTTCAGCCATGAAATTAGAAGATACTTGCTCCTTGAAAGGAAAGCTATGACAGAGCGAAACAGCATATTAAAAAGTAAAGACATCACTTTGCCAGCAAACGTCCATCTAGTCAAATGTCCATCTACTGTTCTTCCAGTAGTTATGTACAGATGTGAGAGCTGGGCCATAAAAGATGGCTGAGCATGGAAGAATTGATGCTTTTGAACTGTGGTGTTGGAGAAGACTGTTGAGAGTCCTTTGGGCAGCAAGGAGATCAAACCAGTCAATCTTAAAGGAAATCAACCCTGAATATCTACTGGAAGGATTGATGCTGAAGCGGAAGCTTCAATATTTGCCACTTGATGCAAAGAGCCAACACATTGGAAAAGACCCTGATACTGGGAAAGATTGAAGGCAGGAGGAAAAGGGGACGACAGAGGATGAGATGGGTGGATGGCAGCACAGACTCAATGGACATGAGTTTGAGTAAACTCCAGGAGATGGTGAAGGACAGGGAAGGCTGGTGTACTACAAGCCATGGGGTCACAAAAAGTCAGAGGCGACTAAGCAACTGAACAAAAACATAAAGTATATAAAGATTTACTCTGAAGAGCAGAGCTCAGGGTCTTACACTGCCAGCTCTCAAGACTGTTACGGTGATGACATATTAAAATGTGAGTGTGAGGGACGAATTTAAATTCAGATGCAGTTTGTGCAGTTAGGACCCTTTACAGCTTCAGAGAGACTGCAGATCTAGACACAAAATGAAGTGTGCTGAAGTCACACAGCAGGGAACTCATTCATAACCTCTGAGGAGGCAAAGGTTTTTCAAACATAAAAGGTATTAATAGTAAAAGAAAAGGCAATAGGTTAGGCTAGGTCATATCAAATTTGAGAAACTCTGTTCATCAAAAGATGTTACGGTCCAGGGTGGGAAAAGACGTTCATCACATTATCAAAGATTTACTACAGAAAGTATAAAGAAGGTTCTCAGAAAGAAAAGGACAACCCACAGGGGGAAAAAATGGTCATCAGCTTAAGCAGACACTTCTCAGAGAAAGATATTACATGAGCCAAAACAACAAATATGAAAAGTGATCAAAACTGTGAATCAAAGAAATGACAAGGAAAGCCTCTGTGAGAAGACAGGTCCACAGCCAGACCAGAGTGACTCAAAAGATGGGACACACCAAGCACTGGGCGGGCTGGGACCCTCTTCACTGCTCAGAACTATAATGGGGGCTTTTTCCTACAACTGTCAGACTGTAAGCTGAACACACTCATACTCTGAATGTATGGAATTCACATTATTCCTTGGCCAATGTTCAGTGGATGCATGTCCATTTCTTCACCTAAGACATATGCTAGAAGGTCCAAAATGACACAGTTCATAACTATCAGAGACAAGAAATTACACTGATGCCCATCAGAAGAGATGCACAAATTATGGCATAGTCACAAAACAGAATGCTCGACTGCAATGACAGTGAACACACATACACACGACACCAGCACAACCCTGAGTGAATGACAATGAACACCTGTTCATACAACATCTACACAATTTTGAGTGAAGGACGTGAACACATGTTCACAACACCAGCACAACCTTGAGTAAAAGGGGCCAGAAACACAAGCACAGAATCTGTGTTTCACCATGTGTATGATGTGCCAAAACAGGCCAGGTTAACCAGTGCTGCTGGGAGGCAGGAGAATGTTTACTCTTGAGTTGCTGTTTAAGACTCAAAGAAGAGCTCATGAAGCTCTCCTGGGGGAAATGCTGCTATTTGACCCTGAGCTGAAGTTTCACACATTTTTAAGTTTCTGAAAACTTTGAACTCTAAGCCTACAGCATGTACACATTTTTGTACACATGTCTTATTTTGCAGAACTGATTGAAAGCCGGAAAACATCTGAGAATAGTTGATATGTTGCTTCTGTAAGAAATTCTCTAAATTCTTAATAGAGGTTATAAAGAATTAAAACTAATACAATGGCACTGTTAAAAACTCAGTCCTCAGAGTCAAATTTCTGGATTCAAATCCAGGAACTGGGGCTTACTAGATGACTGAGCTATTTATGTAACCATTCTAGTCTTTCTCATAGTACAAATGGAAATAAATTATTTCCATTGTAAATGGAATTACATTGTAAATTTTTGCCTTGTAAATTTTTTTGTAAGCGCAAAATGGATAACAGAAGATTCAGTGTCCAAAACATTTCATAAGTCAATAAGCTTGTGATATCCCAGGTACTATTACACAGCATTTTTCATGCAGTGTGTGTGCGTGCATATGTGCGCAGTTTTTACATATGTATATATGTGGCTTTTATAAAATTATAATCATTTCCACTACCATTATAATTTAATCCTGAAGATTAAACAAGCCTTTTCATCATTGTATCACACTGAACCAGCACCTTAAAGGAAAAGTCTCCAAAAGCCCAAGTAACTGAAGATTTATTGTGAATCATTCATCACACAGATGTTTACCAGTCAAGTACTGTGTATCATGATATGGTTGATCTCTTATGATTTGGAGATGATCAACTGAAACCAATCCTTGTAAACCATAGGGAAGCAGTAGTTTTTTGATTAGGTTATACAGTTCCCTTTATAAGTATTGCTCAGAAGAAATAAATTTCAATAATTAGATCAGAAAAGAAGAAACTAATGGCCTCTACATAAAAATATTTATATATATTAAAATATATCAATATATTTATTGTAAAGTATGTTGCTATGCTGTGTTCATTTGCTCAGCTGTGTCCAACTCTTTGTGACCCATGAACTATAGCCTGCCAGGCTCCTCTGTCCATGGGGTTATCCAGGCAAGAATAGTAGAATGGGTTGCCATGCTCTCCTCCAGGGGACCTGCCCAGTCCAAGGATCAAACCAGCATCTCCTGCTTCTCCTGAGTTGCAGACAGATTTTTTACTGCTCAGCCACCAGGGAAGCCCATTATAAAGCATGTTGTCGTCATTAGGCACTAAGCTGTGTCCAACTCTTTGCGACCCCATGGGCTGTAGCCCACCAGGCTCCTCTGTCCATGAGATTTCCCAGGCAAGAGTACTGGAGTGGGTAGCCATTTCCTTCTCCAGGGGATCTTCCTGACCCAAAGATTTAACCCTCGTCCCCTGCTTGGCAGGCAGGCTCTTCACAGCTGAGCCACCAGGGAAGCCCATTATAAAGTATGCTGCTGCTGCTGCTTAGTCACGTCAGTCGTGTCCGACTCTGTGCGACCCCATAGACGGCAGCCCACCAGGCTCCATCATCCTTGGGATTCTCCAGGAAAGAGCACTGGAGTGGGCTGCCATTGTAAAGTATAAATATACTGAAATACACACACACATATGTAGACACACAAAAACATGTATATATACATATATGTGATGTGCTGTGCTTAGTCACTCGGTCATGTCCAAATCTTTGTGACCCCATGGACTGTAGCCTACCAGGCTCCTCTGTCCTTGGAGATTCTCCAGGCAAGAATACTGGAGGGGTTGCCATGCCCTCCTCCAGGGGGGTCTTCCCAACCCAGGGATTGAACCCAGGTCTTCTGCATTGCAGGCAGATTCTTTACCAGCTGAGTCACCAGGGAAAGCCAAGAATACTGGAGTGGATAGTCTATCCCTTCTCCAGGGGATCTTCCTGATCCAGGAATCAAATCGGGGTCTCTTGCATTGCAGGCAGATTCTTTACGGCTTAGCTACCAGGGAAGCCCATATATGCATATACATATATACTGATATATCAGTGTGAAATAGTCTCATTGAAAGGTTAGAGTTTACTAAGTATTTTAGAGCTCATTTGTTTCTGTGATGTTGTCAAATAAAAGTCAATAGTAAAATGAAATAAACTCAAAGTCAATTTAATGTTTTTGCTGCTTCCCTAAAAAAATTATTTATGTGCAATAAACTCAGGTGGATTAAAATTAGCTTTTTAAATAGATAAGTTTATTGAACAAGCCGTCAATTTTCCTTTTACGTCCCTCTGATGTAAGGAGCCTAAACTCCTTTCTATTTGCCATGTAATATCACCTTTTTCATTTGTTACATAAAAGATATGACCTGCATTATGCAAACCTATGTCAACAAAGGAGGACAAGTCTTTCCCTGTAAAACTGTTAAATACATCGCTGTTGTTCCAAGTGGCATGCCTGCCAGAGGTCTTGGGCTCCATGGACATGACAGGATCCCAGAGAACAAAAGCAGAGTCATCACTGCTGAGGGCCGTGCATTAGCATGACTTCACGCTTGGCTGTGCCTCTCCCATACCCCGACGCTAGTCAAGATGCCCTGATACACACGGTCCTGGGAGTCTGCTCACATAGCACAAAAAGACAATCAATTCATTCTGACTTGGTTAAACAGAGGTGTTCTTTAATGTTGACCAGCGCATTATGAATATTCTTATTTAAATTATAACTTGCACACATTCCAACTCATCTGGGAAAATGTCTGCAATGTTTGGCTTTAACTTGTATAAAATCTGTGAGTAAACAATAATTCCAGTTCCGCTAACAATCTTTTTGTGCTTCAATATAGACCAAGTCCTCTGCCTTGCCCTCATTTGTATACATCACAATGCCAAGGCCAGAAAACTTGCTACATGAAAATCTGCCTGGCGCTTTCTGAAGGTGCATACATGATGATTTTTTATGACCACCTCAATACTAAAGTAATAAGTCATGAAGTTTCTCTACTGAAGTTCTATTTATAACCAATAAACTGATCTTGAGAATATTGTTTTGCTTCTATGAGAACTTCATGGAGTCAAATATATATATAATATT